>RJWM01002750.1:0-123752 GCA_004363535.1 Dasyprocta punctata
GTGTTCTTCTATATCTTATATTCCTCACACTAAAATTAAAGTATTTCTTTTTTAGTTTCTGCAAGTTCCTGGAAAAATTATCTTGCAAAATATCTCTAGGTAAATAACATAAAATTTTAAGAAAAGGTAACTCACTAGTCAATATTTGATAGCTAGCCAAAGAGATGTGAAAAAGATATATCTCAGGGAGAGGGAGCAGAAGTAAGCGAAACCTCTGCGCTATCACACCATGTAAAGAAAAATTATTAAAGAACATACAATAATCAAAATGACTATGTCTGAACTTGAGGAAGATGATGATAAAATTGGCCATTAAATTAATACAATATGATTTCTTAATATATTTAACCTATGTTTTAACTTCATTTTGTTGTTTTAATTGGTGAATCATTAAAATGTTTGGTACTACTTGAAGTATACAACATAAGAATATCTTACCCCCTGAATAAAAGGGCTTGTGGTCTTGGTAGTCTCTGGAAAAGGCAACAACCACAATTTATTTTCTTTTAAAAACAGTATATGCTAGAATACAGACAACTGTGTAGTGAGTTGTGCTATTGATCATGAAATTTAATGCAATGATTGCAGTAACAACTTAAGTGCTAACCATACCACTTTCTCTCTTTTCCTTTTCTCCCGTCTCACTCAACTGTGCAATGATGGCATTACATCTCTCATCTATAAGAAAACTGTAGAGTACAAAGGTTGAAGACCACAGGGTTAGTGACATGGCATCATATTTACTGAGAAGAAGGTGGCTGCAATACAATGAACTTCAAAATAGTTTAGTTTCTGTAATAATAAAATAACAAGAGTTAAGTGATCCTTGGGAATGGTTTTGTCCCCTTAGGCTGTTATCAAGAACTCAGTCATACTGAGCTTACTCGGTGTGTTGTTGCTTCACAGTATTCTTGTCCATGGACCAATCAATTTTTGGTCACAGATGCCCACCACATCTTTGAGGAACAAGCAAACAATCACCTGTTCTCCTTAAAATAAAAACTTGTTTCATGAAGGCCTCATCAGATTTACCTTTTCACTTTACTTACCCCAAGCTCTATTTTAGGCCAGAACTAGGTCCTGTGTTCATCCAAGTCAGAAAATCTTGGAAAATAAGTTTAACTCTTTGAGGCTCTCACAGAGCCATGTGAGATTTGGAGATTACTACTATATTGAACAGCTAAACATATCAAAGTAGAAAGTAATTGGAGGAAAGACTATCTCCATAGGATAGTGCTCTTAACTTTTTTGTATTTTTCTTTCATTCTTCTATTGTCTATGGAGACATTTACTAAAAATTGTCCAGCACCATTTAAGTACAAATTTTAGTGTTTAACATGAATTAATTTATTGCATTCCAGGAGAACTAAGGTAGGTATTATTATTATCCCTATTTTTTCAAATGAAACATAGGCATTAAATGACTTTCTCAGTGTCTGTAAGTGAAAGAAACAGAATTTAAACTCTGCAGCCTAGCTTCAAATAATATGTCCTTTATAAATATTCTACAGTGTGATTTTATCTAGTAATAATGAATGACTTATGCATATGATACTGTAGGTACCTTTTTTTATTTTAGAAATGAAATTCAGTGCATTATATTGTAAATAAAATTACATTTCCAAGGGAATTGGGGTCATAATAAAACCATAAAAAGAAACAATCTTTTAATACAAAGCATGCAATTGTTTAAATAAAGAGAAAAAAGAAAAGTGTGGGTAATTTTACATATATTCAGGTTGCCGACCAAAATGGGTTTTGATCCATTTTGGGTCTTGGAATTGTACTTAAAAGAAAATATACCTGTGTAATAATCATGCCTGCAGTTGCTTCCTTTAACATGTCTGCTTAACATGAAAATTCCAAAATGTAAGTCAACTTTTGACAGGGCAGCAACATCTTCTTTTTATCTATAAAAGAGCAGCTCAAGTTGCTTTTTCCAATATGAGATTCGAATTTACTATTCATCTACACTAGTTTGCCTTCAACGCTCTGTTTTTGCTGTTCCCTACCTTTGATGACCTCGCTTTGCAGTTCTCTCTGTATGTTTACTGTTTCCTTGTTGCTGCAACTTCTCTTAGCTAACTGTACTTATCTTCTAATGTAGCTCGCATGTAGCTCCTTTGTTTCACTTTTCTAACCTACTTCTCTTTTGCATCTAAATGACACTATGTGCATTAGTGTTTCTCAATATTTATTGTTATTACTTTTATCATGTGCCCCCTGAGATTTACAAATTTTCTTTACTCAGTTTTTCCTCACCAAGGAAATGCTACTACTACAACAGATTTTTCTGTTCATAACTGTATGCATATTTATACATAAAATTGGTAAGATCTTTTGATCTACCCTACTGAGAACCAATTCTTGCATACCTGGGGATGGTATGGCTCCCACTGAGAATGCAGGATGCACTTGCATTGATTCTTGCACTCTTTGCATTTTATTAGAAATGTGTTGTTTATGCAGCAACTCAGTATAGAAGCAATCATGGGTTATATTTTAATTGAATATTTATTGAAATGTATAAAGTTTGCATTTTTATTATACTAAGGTGTAGACGTGGTTTATAATATGTATGCTACTTTCCTAGCTATAAGTTATTGCTTAATTATGCAAATTTAAGGTGGAAGAATATTTGCTTAACAATTTCTTAGAAATAATACATGCAGTGAAAAATGTTTTAAAGAAAAAAATGAAGTATTTATTTTGTGCTTTTAGAAAGTGATTTACTTTTCAAAAGCATACACAAGTATCTTTCTTAAACTTAATTTTATTGACAAAGCTGTTGCCTATATCTCACATGCTTTTCTCTTTTCCTTACTTTCTCTCTCCTCTTTATTATATTATAGAACACATACCAGTTTACTCTAGGAAACACAGATGAATACAATTATTTTAACGTACTCTTTTGATTTTTTTTCATATGCTGGATTTCTCTAATTCTTGAAAAATATCTTCCTTTGAGGTATTTCTTTTTGAGAAATTCTAGAACATAAAACCTCATTATATTCATGTTTCTTTTAAAATGAGAAAGTATAAGAAACAAAGCCTACTGACAGAAATATAAATAAGTGGCATTTTCATTAAAAACCAGTGTGCTTAATATAACAATTTCAAGAACAAATATCAATTTTATAAGTAATAAATTATGAATACTGTAAATTAATTCAGTTTCGAATTTTACATTTTCTCAATGTAGGATACTGATGTTCTTTAATCATGAGTAAATGTGTGTGTTCTTTCATCATGTGCAGATGTGTGTCATCTCTGTATGAGTTTGATTGTGTATATGCACACACACATGTATATATACATATATACTTACATATACGTGTATGCATATGCATACCCACATTAATATGTGCAAATGTACGTAACACATATAGCCATTTATGGACACAGTCATAGGTGTGCACATGTCTATGCTTTTAAACACATACAAATCTGCATATGTGCATATATGTGTGTATGTTTGCACATATACAGATGCAAATACGTACATTGATAGACTACTAACTGTATGCATATACATGCATATGCATGCATGTTTTCTTGCATATAAATTTGAGTCTGTGTATGACCATAGGTAAAATCTTGTACCCAGATGTGTGTACAAGTTATAAATTTCTCATATTTATGTGTATTTCTCTAACCATAATAATTACTAAATTCAATTACTATAAAATTTTTATTTTTAACTTCTTGTATATTAGAATGTTTGGACAAGACAAAGTATATGTAATGAAATATCTTTTTTTTTTTTTTTTTTTTGCAGCACCAGGGATCGAACTCACAACCTTGCACCTACCAGGGCAGGAGCTGAAGCCACTGAGCCGAAAGCCCGGCCCTAGTTTTTTGAGGCAGGGTCGCACTATGTAGCTCAGGCCGGTCTTGCACTCATGTTGTAGCCCAAGCCGGCCTCGAACTCACAAGGCTCCTCCTACCTCAGCCTCCTGAGTGCTGGGATTAAAGGTGTGCGCCACCACACCTGGCGTAATGAAATATCTTTATAACATCTAAAGACACTTCAATAACATAACCTTTTATGAAAATTTTTGTATTTGATAACATTTTATATGATCATAGAGTCAGAAATGAAAAGTGCTTCATTTCCTTCTTAGTCACATTTTTCTTGAAACATGGGAAATCCTTTGAAAAATTCTGAAGGCAGTTTGTGTCCTTACTTATGTGACACTTGCAGTGTAAAGGAGAAAAATTAAAATACTATCATGTTGCCAGTCATGGTGGCGCGTATAATCCTATAATCCTAGCACTTGGGAGACTGAGGAAGGAGGATCACCATGAGTTTGAGACCAGCCTGGCTTGAATTACATAGGGAGACTATGTCTCAAAAAAAAAGTACTATGTTGTATTTCAATACATTCTCAGTAAGCAGTAAATAATTTTTGAATTAACTTAAAATTACCTGTGCTGCTTAACTTGGTTGAAATAAAGCAACATTCTTAACTTTCTTCTTGAATTTTAATATTTTGAATTTTTACTTCTAAACTATGAAGGTCTTTACATGTCTATAGACAGACTGATATAGATCTATCTACAGTTGACAGATAGAGGGAAACAGAGAGAGTGACAGGGAGAGGGACAAAGGAAAAGATGAAAATAGGCTTTATAACTGGTTTAAGGGTCTTTAGCAAGGCTCTAAGAGACATGTGAGTAATAGATGCTTGCCCTACTCCCACAGTGCAGGAATGAGCTCAGCCCAGGCCTGTCAGGGTAGCATAGACACAAGTGGTAGAGCAGGGTTGCATGTAGGCCCATGTGCATTGTACGGTACAGTCTGCAGCCACTGTGTGTGTTGAGCAGCTTACAATTGATGAGGCACACTTGGCACCATGGGGAAGCCCATCACACCCACACTGGCCTAGACTGAAAACAGATCTGCCCTACGCATATGAAACAAGACTAGAAGAGGACTGTTGAACTGTAGACTATTAGCTTTAGAATAATTAGCTAAGTTTTCTCAAAACTTGGGACTTAAACATTCCATATATATAACTGAATGAGGAAAATCATAAAATTGGTAGAAGCATAATGAGAGTATCTTAAGAATATGGAGAGTAGTACTCTCTCTTCCTCCTATGTCTCTCTCTGTCATTCTCCTCCTCTCTTTTTTCTCTCTTTCTTTCCCCACCCCCATGGTGGAGAGAGGAGCAAAGGAGTAGAAAACTGTAGAGATCTATAGAATATGGTGATCTGATATTCAGAAAGAAATAATAGTGAGACAATATTGTAATTAATTAAGTTTTGTGCTTTTAATACTCTTCAAAATCTGATGTTATAGATGTAACAAATTAAAATTGACTCATGCTGTAAAAATGTAATATTTATTATTTCTGTACAGATAACTTATGTACACCAGCTCTGATTTCTACTATGATAAAAACATTTTTGACAAGACCAGGGAGCTTCCAGTTTAAATCTTTATCTTTTGGATAAAATCAGTCAAACTGATTATTTTGCTCCCACTCTTGTTCCCAGGGATGACTTGGATCTCAGTTTCTTGGATCTTCTGTATCTCTCTGACATTTGAGAGATAGAGTATAATGGTCTGGGGCTCCCATTTGCTGTGCTCACTGATGGAATAACTCGCCATCTGTTTTCTCCGAAAGTCAGAAATTCTGTGATTGTTCTGTTGAGCTCAATATGTGCTGTGGACCCTGTCAATTCGTATTATCTTACCCTTCCTGGATGCCTCATATTAAATTTCAATCAAACTCTGTTCCCCATTGAGTAGAACAATCTTGGATTCTCTTAATATCCTATAGAATTCAAGGAAGGACAGTAAAATGAGCATGAATTCCATGGCATTTCTTTGCCTAGATTTGCTCTGTTGTAATTTTTATCATAAACAGTGGCTTTATGTAACTATTCTTAATGGACAGGCTCCAGATTTAGTAGTAAATCTACCACACAATGACAGAGCAACTACTATTTGTTTTATGGGTAGAAAATGTATGACTATAGCATACACTGTGAAATGCTATGAAGATCCCTCCTCAGGACTAAAAGAATTTGCATGGGTCAATTCAAGTGCTGCAACAAAAGACTAGGTGTCTTAATAAGAATTTATTTCTGTCTATTCTAGAGGCTGTGAAATTCAAGGTAAAATTACCAGTTCTATTTGTCAGTTTTCCATTTGCTGGGACCAAAGGCCCAATCCTCATACCTTAATGGAGAAAGTGGTATATTTGGCTCACAACTTCAGAAGATGCAGTCCATAGTTAGCTGGATCTAAAGAAGGAGAATTATGGTGGAGGGGCATTGCAGAGGAAAGTTGCTAACTTTATGATGGCTGGAAAACAGATCAAGAGAAAAATGTTCCCAGCACAAAGGGTTAGAAACAAATATTGGACCCCCAACCCACTTAGACACACCCAAAAGTGTGGTTTACTACCTCCATAGACAGCTCCCAATCATGTGGACTGTTGAGTTTAACCATTACACTAGCCAAGTCAGTGTTCCCCTTCCTGTCTTATAGGTGGCCCACAGTACTGCCATGTGCTCATGTGGTAGACTGTGAGTTCCCATTTCTTCTTCCTATAAAAGTGCTAACTCCATTCTGGTAGCTTCATGCTCAGACTGTCTTCTACACCTATTTACCTTGCAAAGGTATTGCCTCCAAATATTAACATATCATGAGTCCAGGTTTCAACGTATGTGTTTGGGCAGAACACAGACATTCAGTATTCAACAGACCAATTTCTCTATCTGTAGGGAATGTCAGCTATATGGAGCAGTGAGATCTCCACCACACACTGGAATAGTCCTTGCTTAGGAAAGTGCTTTTCCCAGACCAGAGATAATCTGCATCCAACTCATAGTCCATGTGTGCTATAAAGGCTCAATTCTGCTGTCCCATGTATGACAACTCCGGAGGACTATCCCAGGTGCAGATGCTTTGCCTGAATCCTTTGTTGTTTACACCATACCTCAGGTTTCTTCTTTTTCCAAGCCTATGTCTTTTCCTCCTCATCGACATATGATGAGACCCAGAGTATTCTGCAATAAAACTTTTTGGTGTCAATTTTTGCCTCAATGTCTGCTTTCTCAGAAACTAACTTGAATTAGGTTCTGAATGTTAAGCAGAATGTAGGATTTAATGTGTCTGTCAATAGCACAGCAGACTCCTTGTGTGGTATAACTTGAAGATTTAAGACTATGTCCTTATAACTCAAACTACTTCCTCACATGGAATTCATTGACACAGAAATCTTTAGAATGGCATGCCCACATATCACAATGCTGATATTTGTTCTAGTCCTTAAGGAAAGATCATTAGTAAATTATCAGATGTTTATTTAACTGTTAATCACTCATAAACTTTGCCCATTTGTGGTGACATAATTAACAATGTGTCAGAAAAGAAAACAAGGAACACAAAGGAAAAATGTGGCACTGTTCTTTGCAAACTTCGTTACTTTAACTTAAGGAGCATTTTGGCCAAATGGTTCATCAGGAGTTCATTTCGGGCATTTATTTATCTTCAGGAGTAGTTTCATTTGGGATTTCTTACAGACTTCTGAGAAATAAAGCCAAAAGTAGGGAGAAGAGAATGAACATTCCTCTTGTTTAATTCCTTGTTGAACAACAGGGAAAAATGAAAGGCTAAGCAGCACATTTAAGTGGTTCAAGATTTTTCTCTTTCAAGGAAAACATGAGAAAAATCCACTTTATGGAGGCATTACTGTTTTCCATTTACTGACTTTTTCACAGTGTCTCTTTTGGATGTAAGAAACAGACTGTAACTACCATTCTGCTATAAACATGAAAGTATGAATAGATATTTCCATTTAAAACTAACTGAATGCTGGGCCCAATACTAATACACTGCTGTTCAGTCAGACCTGTTTATTATTACCTGTGCAAATTCCAGACACTCCTGTTCCTGAGTCTTTTGTTTAACTGTTTGGTTTACTTAGAGCATTTTTTATTATTTTACTTCAGTGATCATACCTGTGCATGATTCACAGAACTACTATTTCTTAGAAGAATCTTTTCTGATCTCATTAAATTCCCTTAGAAATATATACTGTCTTGCAACATTTGTAATCATTGGAAATATCAAATTAATAAGTTAATTAGAAGGAAATGTCTTTTTGTCATCCATATATGTATTTTCAACCATAGTGTAAAACTTAGGCTGTCAGACAGTGTTTATTACCTGAGGAATGAATATCACACTGTATTTCTTAAAAGCGTAATAAAAGGATGTATTGGAATAGGTGAAATTACTTTAAAATAAACATTCTGAGGCTTCGTCTTATGTACCCCCAAACAAAATTTTTGGGTCTGAAATTCAGGAATGTGCAGTTAAAGGCAATCATAATATAATTGGGGCATTCTTGTCTTAATTAAAAAGAGAGACAGAAAGAGAAGAACAGAGAAATAGAGATTAAAATCTTAAGGAATCTTACCTATACATTGGTTTAGATTAGTAAAATAACTACAGAAATAGAAAACAAAAATTTTTAAATGATAAAAAATGAAAATAGCTAATCAAATTTTAAAATATCCCTAGAGAAAGAGATGAAAAAGAAATCATTTTAATATCTGTTACAGGCAACTGAGTTAGTTAGAAATACTATAGGCAGTCAGACAGGACTGGGCCCTCAAAGGAGCCAGGGCAGAAGTTCCAATACCTTGTGACCTCTGAGGAGACAGACACTTCTTGCCATGTGCCAGATATCAAGACAAAAGGCAGAGCAAATACACCCAAATCCTAATGATTGATATTCTAAATAGTTCTCTATCACCCAGAGGAAGTCAGGAGTCAGCATCCCACCACACTTCAGGAAGAGTCACTGCTAAGCATCCCCCCTGCTTGTTACGTGACTCATTTCCCCATTTGTCCTTGATTTAATCAATTTTACCTGAGCAATTAGTCTTATTGGTTAACCAAAGTTATGTCCCACCTTATGCACACCTTGCAGGCCCCCCCACCCCCGCCTTGGACCCATCTAACCTCATAGTTTAACTCTATAAAAGTCCCTAGAAATGACAGTCTTTGGCAACCCACTTGGGCCCCCTTTTGTATGTCAGACAGAAGCTCTCCTTCTCTCAATAAATATATTCTGCTCTTACCCTCCGTTGTTCCTAAAATTCATTCTTCGATTTTAGAAAACACGAACTCATGCCAGATATATAGTAGGTTGGCAGTTTCATTCCCCTATATCATTATGACAATATTTTTACTGTGTTAGAAAAGAGGCAAACATAAGGTATATTCGTGGATTTTAATTAATATTTTCCAAGCAGAGCATTTTGTTGTTGGTAAAATGCAATAAAATTATTAACTTATTTATAAATATTCTCTTTTAGTCAATTGTTAAGTTGCTGCAGTGTGGGTAGAATCTAATTACTACATATAAACTGCATCTTCAGCTGCTTATAAGAAACAAACCTCAGGGAATTTAGAACCAGTGTAACTGGAACTTGAAGCATTAATTACCTGAGGGCAAATCTCCCAAATGTTTTGTAAACAGCAAATAAGATCATGTATGCCTAAAGCATCTTCCTGAAGCTATGTCCCCAAGCAGTTATTCCTGGTTGAGATAACATGGCACAACCCTCTCCGCTCCCCACACCAACCCCTTCAAGCTTTCCAAATTGTGCTGCCCTGATATTAGCTGCAAATTGGCCTCTGTAATGCTTAATCCATTTATATAGCAAAATGACCCACAGAACTAAGACTGCACTTAAAAAAAATCTGATTTAAGTTCTCTGGAGGAGAAGCCGAACACCATTTTAGTGCTCAGTTGTAAATTCTCCCTAATGATCCTGAAGGATAGCCATGGTTGAGAAACAAACAGACAAGAAATTTTAAGGTGGAGAATAATCTGTGAAAAAAATCAGCTTTATCAGGTTTCAGAGGTTGAATTCTTTCTTTTGAATTTTGAGTTGTAAGTTTCAACATAGTTTTTAAATGTATCTTACTGTCCTCTTGTTGGAAGATGAAATGATAAATATACTGTATGCTATCAATTAGACCTAGAGTGTGCCCCCAAAGCCTCATATGCTCAAAGGCAAGGGTTTTGGAAGGTGATCAGATCATGGAGGTGCTACAGTTATCAATGGACTCAGCCACTAATAAGTTCATCAACTGAGTGCACAGATGCTATGTGGAGTATGCTTAGAGGTGAGATTCTGTGTTCACGACCTGCATGGGTATATCTCTCACCCCAGGCTCCTTCTTTCTCTGCTTCCTACTTCCCATGATGTGAGCAACTTTCCTTTTCCCAGGTAGTTCCACCATCTCATTTTTGCATTTGAGCCTGCCATCCATAGACCTTGTGAAACTGGGAGCCAAAATAAACTTCTTTTCCTTCCCGTTGTAGGTGCCAAGTACTGGGTCTCAGTAATAAGATAGTAACCAAGATGTCATATTTTACTGGCCTATATAATAGTTCTCATTTACAGCAAAGGAGAAAAAGTTCCTATTTTATTATGAAATGTTTTCCTAATTCTTGTATAACTATTAAAATTATGCATTTCTGTCTTTTGCTCCAAGTTTGAAGAAAAAAATTAAGATGTCTTCCTTTAGAAAACCTTTTACCAGTTTTTAATTTTAGGCAACATGTTTTAAAATTTTGGATGTATGACTGATACTAGTTTTCTTTTTTGAGTGAATTAAGAATAACTAAAGATGAATGTGTTTTTTAGGAGCAGAATGCATTTATTGGGGAAAAAACCTTTTGTCTGAGAGAGAGAGACAGAAAGGGTTCTAAATGAGTTGCCAAGGACTCTGCATTTTCTAGGGATTTTTATAGAGAAAAGTCATGAGGTGAGGTGGGTCGAAGTTGGGGAAAAATGGGAAATCACTAGGTGGACATGAAGTGGGGTGAAACTATCATCCACCAAAAAGATTATAAGCATAATTGCTCAGGTAATCTAGTGGGGAATTAAGTCATATTACAAGCAGACATGAAGTAGATCAGGAGCTTTTCCTGGAGAAGGCAGATGTGCAGCTCTTCCTGACTTTTTCAAGTTGATGCATGCCTATTTAGAATATCAATCCCTGTTGTCTATCCTGAGAGAAAGAATGTGGGTGCATTTATTTCATCTTTTGTCTTGAGGTCTGGCCCTCACTGTATGCGTCCGTGTCTCCCCCGCAGTTGCAGTGTATCCTGTCTTCTGCACCGTCTCCTTTGATGGTCTAGCCCTGTTTGACTGCCTATAATATTTCTTCCTAACTTACATATCTGTGACATTCCCCTCGCTGAAGAAGTAACCCAAACCGCTGTGAGGGAGCAATGGTCAGTGATGTTTTCATAGGAGTCCCACAAATAAAGCCTCACCTATCAAGAGCTCACAACCCAAAATTACAAAGTACAAGAAGAAACATTCCATCATGAGTAAAGTTGGGGTGCTCAAAAGAGGGTGCACATGCACATACACACATGAACTAGAATTAAATTACAAAATGACTCAGTTCGTGGATTATTCAATAGAGATCATAAAATAAGAAAATATAAAATTAAACATAAAGCTATCACAGTCATTTGAATATATATGTGCATATATATGTTAACACACATATGTATATATACACATATGTATATGCATATATTAATCATAAAGTTATCACAGTCATTTAAATATATATGTGTATACACACATATACACATATATATGTATATATTCTGGCCAAAAATGTATACAAATTTCAGGAAAACAAAAACAGTATGATGTTTTATAAATAGGTGATGTTTCCCTTGTATGGGGGACCCTAGAGAGGTTGTATATCATAGAAAACCCACTACGTTGCTGGCCCTCAGCGAAGAAATTGAAAATGCATGTGCAGCAATTTCAATCGCCAAGGTTACCCAAGCAGCAGTATACTGTGTTAATGACTGTTCAGAAATTAATGGGCACCACTCTGAGCACCTCTTCTAATTGTAGAGGCCAAAGGTAACTTGTATTTCACGAAGTCGCAATACTTTTAGTATTAAAATATTTATACAAGGTTTTCTTCTCCTGAAGTATGTATTATACATTTTTGTTTCTAAATCTATATCTATATCTCTATATCTTTATCTC
Source organism: Dasyprocta punctata (assembly GCA_004363535.1). Taxonomy (NCBI): domain Eukaryota; kingdom Metazoa; phylum Chordata; class Mammalia; order Rodentia; family Dasyproctidae; genus Dasyprocta; species Dasyprocta punctata. Next base: position 12,061 of record RJWM01002750.1, read on the forward strand.
TATATCTACGTCTACATTTACATCTAATTGATCTATATGTATATCATCTATATCTATATCTTTGGAAAACATAAAATTTTATAAAAGGAAATGTAAATTCTAATCAAATGTTGAATTTAAGTGGTAAATTTAAGACACAGATTTTAAACAGTTGATAATTCTATGTAGGTAAAGTGAATTCTAGAAGAAGGGAAAGAACAGAGGCTAATGATAGAGAGATTTCCAGAATGATAAAAAATGTCGATATAATTCTCAGATTCGTGAATACCAGCTAGTTTGGAACAGCTGAATCTATATCTAGACCTAGATGTTTTTGCATGAAACTTCAAATTCCAAAGGCAAAGGAGAATATCTACCAGAACAACCTAACAGTAATACAAATCACAGGAATGAGGACATAATTCTCCCAAACAATGAAAGAAAAAGCAGTATTTATTTTTGGTAGCATGAGTAATGCTAGATATAACATCAAATGAGGATTCTGAATGAAGATGTACTAAAGGGATACACACTCAGTCAGTAAAATACTTAAGAATTATCTTTTTGGGGGGGCAGTACATACCTGAATCAAAGAATGTACCTGAGTTATCCATTGATTCAGAAATACAATGATTTTAAGGTCAACTCTGAAGTTCCTTAATGATAGAAAATGTCTTATTCATGATTAAACATTGTGCAAGTTTCACAGGGATTTCAACTGAGTAGATGATTGGTAAATATATGCTGAATAAATATCTGAAAGGATGAAGTGTACAATATATGAACACCTCTCATGTTAGGCAGGATCTTATTAGGAAAGCAATGGTATATATAACTAAATGGTCTCAGATAGGACCCTATGCTCACCTCATTACACACAGCTTAATAGGTGCTATTATTCTTGACAGAAAAGCCTTCTGCTAGGCTATATATTTATTTCAGGCTGAATAAGACAGATGATAGAGTTAATTTCCTATTTTATTATTTTCCCTTTTTTTTGGTCCATGTACTAAACTCAAACACAATCTCTTGCAAAAGAACACTGTTCAGTTCAAATATTTATACTGAACTGTCAAATATGCAATATTAAACATCTCTGCTTTTTATAGAGCTACTCAATAAATAGGGAACAGCAGGAATATGAAAAATCAGACAAAATCTATGAAAATTTGTATCTTGGGTATTAACAAAGAATCTTACTCTAAATCAAAATACTGGTACAACTAAATTGCTACTACCATCTGCATGTAACAGTAATGAAATTTTAGTCAACTTAAACCTTTTGGTTCATGTTTGCTTCTTCAGTGTGTACATAATTAAAATAATTCATTAAAATAAATACAAACTATAAAAATTAAAAAGCTAAGAGTACAGGCTTTACAATGAATGACATTTTTGAGGTCAGTGGGGGACAGTGATCTATTTACAGTGGCTCCAAGTGTATCCTGTGGGATAGTAAGCACAGGGTGCAGGTTCCTGAGACTAACCAAGCAATTTTTTGAAAATAAAGATATTGCTTTAGGATTTTGTTTTTAAATTAAGAACTTCATATTGTGAAATTTTCTCTTTAATTTTGAGAAAGCTCCTTGTAATCACCTCAAATATGATTCTAAGGGACCAGTTTGACATGACTTTTGCATTGCAAGGGTATCATTCCTCTGTTTGCAATTGCAAATAGAATAATAGCTGGTAAGATCAACAAAATCTCTTTTTTTTCAGTGTAGCAGAACAATGTGTGTCTGAGGATGGTTTCTGGACATCACCACGAAAACTGTTGTTTTCTCTTGAGACTATAGAACTGAATGAAACAAATAGGTCTCTGCTTTTATTGTGGTGCAAGGAAAGAAATAATCTAATCAATCTCTCAATTAATTCCTACAGCGAAAGTATCACAGGTCAACAAATGCTCTATGGAGAGTTAATATGATGATGACATCTTGGCTTCATGCCAAATGATGGGTTGGAAACAAATGGAAGATTGGAGTGGAAGGAAATATTTTGGGTAGCAAATAGCACTTACAAAAGGGCAATAGTTGAGGAAGATCACCGGAGATTTTAAAGAAACTACACCTATCTATGGAGGTAGAATTTACAGATCAGAGGATGTGGTAAAACTGATGTGAGATGGAAAGGTACAAAAAGATTCTAAAGACAGGTTAAGAAGTTTGAGTTTCATGTACATATATACAACTGCAAGTTGATTTAAATAATTTAAGTTGGGAAAAGATGTAGCTTGATCTGTGATTTCAATCATCTCTCCAGTGACTGTCAGGATAATTGAAATTAGCAGCAATAGTATAATGTGGTGAGTAAGGAGACTATTCCAGAATTTCAGATAAACAATGATGGATGTTTAAGGTAGCTCTAGAGATGAAGGGAAATTTATAAATACATGAAGTAATAAGAGAAAGAGGTGATAGTCAATTCTAATGGATTGGCTTTGCAGAGAATTATGAGGAAAGAGTGAAATCAACTCTTAGATTTGAAAAGTCAGGAGGATGATGGTGTTGTTTATGAGATAGGGACTTCAGTCACTGTGAAATATTTAGTAAAATGTCCATGATACATTGTTAAGTAATACCACTTTGTATATTAATATGTGTATTTCGATCTCAATGCATGGTGAAATAGTTCACATACACACATGTGCACAAAATGAGAAGAATATGAACTAAATTTATCTGTATGTATGTAACACTTCCATGGCAGATACTGAAATATAAGTTAAAATATATGATTTAGATTCCCATTTCACTATTTCTTAATTGATTTCCCACTTGATTCATTTTATTTTGAATTTAAAGTGCTTACATACATATATTTATATTTTTAATTACTAAAATAAAATCTAGCTATTGCAGAATATCTAGAAAAAATCAAATGACAAAAAATGAAATAAAAAGTACTCAAGGTTCCACAATTATTACAATGTATTCTTTGCTAAGACTTGATATCTATTTTTTCCAAATAAATTTTGTGTGAATATATGAATATTTAAATATAGGCATGTATTTCTTAAGAGTAGAAATAAGGGCAAAAAGTTCACCAAGAGAAAAAGTAAAGAAGTTAAAGAAAAAAATATCATTAATTTATCAGAAATATTCAGAGATAAGCAATTTCTTTAGCAATATAAATGTTCATGTTACGGTCTGTAGGGAAGTCAGTTACATTAGTGTCCCAAAACCTTCCTGGCATATATTTTAAGTATTTGTTTTTTATCCTTAATATTATGAAGAACTGCTACTATCCTTATCTTCCTCAAATAAATAATTGAACAGGCTCCACAAATGATTTTTTCTGTTTACTTGGCAGCAGAGTCATTTAAAAAATAAGTAGCAGTGAAACCATTTCCATGAACACATAAACCAAATAGTGGTTACTCTAAAGATAATAAAGTATTAGAGGGCTGTCAAGTTAGTGAGGACTAAACTAAGCAGCCTTCTAAGCACTTTTGTCAAAGAAAACATAACTGCATAATTGCAGAGATTTTGTGGTTGAAATACTAACTCTCTGGAGAAAACTAATCTAAGTCTCTTGTAACATTAACAAATTGTTTAAAATATGAAGTTGTCTCTTAAGGATCCTCAGGACATTTATTTGAGGATGCTCTATAAAAAATAATTTAATTTCCACTGTGTTTGAATTACTGTCATCTACTCTGTTATATTTGTGAAAACGCAAGAACTTCCAAAAATGATCAGTAATGGGAACACCTAAATGACCACCTGGCTTCTTTAAAATACCATGTGGCTTCTTTAAAATACCACCTGGAACAAGAAGTTCAAAGAATCCAAAAATGGAAACTAAATGTTAGGAAATATCTGAGTTTGTGATAATGAAGTCATTTGAATTGTTTAAGACAAGGCAGGTTTGTGTGAAATTGATAATGTTTGTCTTACCTTTTGTTGGAATTGCACTCGGAAATATATGATTGTTTAAAAGTGAAGTTGTAAAAGAAATTTGTTTTAAACCCTTTATGCCATGGTCCTTTCTCTTCTGACTTCTTCGTGAATCTTATGTTCCGTAAGAAGAGGTAAAATATTGTTCACATAAAACGCTATTGTATACTTTATGAAAAAGGTGAAAGTGTTTAGTGGATAATTAAAAGCAAATAATTTGAGATTTGATGGTGATAATGTTCAGTCTAAAAGCTAAAAGGAAAAGTCATCTTCTGGATTGAGAGCAAAACTACTTTTGTATGTTTGTAATTTGTGGGGATGTGTGTGTGCGCATCAGGGCACATGTGCATGCGTGTGTGTGTGTGTGTGTGTGTGTGTGTGTGCATGTGTGTGTGTGTGTAGTTGATTAAACCCAGGGTCCCTTGCATACTAGGCAACTTTTCTACCACTGAAATTCATTCCTATTCCTGTATCACAGAAATTTCAAATGTATAATTGAATTAAAAATATGGTTACTCTACATTAATATTTAATTTATAATATACACTATTTGGGGGTTTCAGTTATATCAAGAAATTTTTGTGCTCCTATCATGTAAATTCTGCTAAGTTTGGAACTTCTTCTTCTTAATGCTCTTGGCACTGTTGAAGGAGGTGCCTTATCAAAAGGTGGCATACCACTGTTTCAGGATAGAATTAGAGTTTTGAATAAATTATCAGAAGTTATTTTTAGTAGAATGCTGATTGACTTTTTTGAAAGAAAGCAGCAGCGTCTCTAGTAGTAAGTCTTTGATTAATCAGAGTAACTGAATCCAAGCTATACTGCAAAGCAACAGTGATGAAAATAGCATGGTACTGGCCCCAAACAGACATGTGAATCACTGGAACAGACTAGAGGATACAAAAACATTACTAGACATTTTCAGCTATTTTATGTTTGACAAAGGGACCAAAAACATGTTTGAAAAAAGATAACACATTCTGCAAGTGGTTCTGGGAAAACTGACTCTCTGCCTGCAGAAGTTTGAAGCTAGGCCCTTATCTCTCACCATATACAAAAAATCAAAATGGATCAAAGATTGGAATGTTAAAATAGAAACATTGGACGTATTGGATGAAAATATAGGTAAACCACTTCAAGTCACAGATGGAGGCAACTACTTTCTAAACAGAATTCCATTTGCACAACAAGTATGGGAAGTAAAATGTACAGCAGCCAGTGGTGTCTATCCAGTATTGATTTACAGTCTGATTTGAGAATTTTATAGCTGAGTCCTTTTAAGAGAAGAACTGTTGAGCCGGACGTGGTGGCGCACGACTTTAATCCCAGCACTCGGCAGGCTGAGGTAGGAGAAGCGTTGTGAGTTCGAGGCTGCCTTGGGCTAAAACGCAAGTGCAAGGCCGGCCTGAGCTACATAGTGCGACCCTGCCTCAAAAAACCAGGCCCGGGAGTTTGGCTCAGTGACTTAAGTGCCTGCCCTGGTAGGTGCGAGGTTGTGAGTTCATCCCGGGTGCCGGAAAAAAAAAAAAGAAAAGAAAAGAAAAGAAAAATAAAAGAATTGTTTGAAGGAACAATTTGGTTCTGTGTGAAAGAGAACTCCAAGCGTTATTGCATGTTTCCTTAGTGCCCAGAAAAAAAATTTTATCACATGGTAGGAGAGAGAAACATTCTCCCCAATTTTCCGAAGATCCCTCAGGTGGAAGAATGTGGAAAATGCAGAATAATGTTCTATGGACATGATGATTCATGTCTTAGGGGCACTGGTAATGGGGTCAAAGTGCTTGGGACAGTAGTATTGTGAACCAGTGTAACTGCAAAACAGCGGGCTGTCAGTGCGGCACCAGAGTGAAAAAAACCACGGACATTAGTGTCTGGTGAATTTGCATGCATATGAATGTCATAATATTTAGAAAATGGGAATGTTTGGTAGAAAGGAGACCAGAAGGCAATGTGTAGTAGAAAGCAAAGTCAGAGAAACTGAGTCCTACTGTTAATATGACCTCATTTTTCCACAGATAGATGAGACACAGAAAAATTCAGTTGTGTTGTTAGAAATGCAAATAGTGAAGGTGGTAAAATTGAATACAGGGATAAAAATAAGCAACATATTGGAGATGTATGCTGGCATTAATTTGACTATTTATACTATATAATCTATAATCACTTGAATTTATATATAATATACATACAACTTCACTTTTCTGAATCTTTACTTAGGTTAAAATATAATGTTGGGTATTTGACTAACCTCCACTTTGTAGGATTTTTCTAGGAATCTTTGAAATGATGCATACAGAAAGACCAAAATGAGAAAAATTTTGGCATAAATAATTTGTACGAAAAAATGCTTGATCTTCATTATAAAATAATTCCAAATTATGAATAATACATTTCATGCTTTTGTTTTGGTTAAGCAAATATTTGTAATACATAGGTGAAAAGTTCAAAAAAGTATTTTACTGTGCTGCATAAAATTATTTTGGTCATAAAAACAACTCAATGTTAATTATCAATCCATTAATTTTCTTGTTTATAAAGCTTTTGCCACAAGTTCAAAAGTTATTCCTTAAAACAACAACAAAAGTGTTATGTATGCACAAGTAGATTCAGCTCATAATATCAATATCAGATTAGCATTACTAGCAAAGACTATTATATTGATATGTTGGTCAATGTCTATTAAGTTTATTTAATCACTTCAGTTCAGCATTGAATTTGGATTCCTAGAGTTCAGTTGGTCACCATGGAAATTCAAATCATTATTTGAATACCTGTAATATTCACTTCATTGTGCTCTCCTGATCTCTCACAGCTTTGAACACTATATTAAACTGAATATCCACTGTCTTATTTTTTCTATTATGTCAAAAAATCTATGTTTTATAAATAATGCAAATCTGTTATATAAATTTTGTACAAATAATTTTTCATTAAAATAATACAATACCTATTCTAGGATTCTAACATTCTTCAGGACCATTTGTATCACATTAGGAACATTTGCTCTTGTCTGGCATGAATGCTGCTCAAAACACACTGTTATTCAGTCAAAAAGTATCAAGTCCTACTGAGATTTGTGGTTCTGAAGTTTTCTCTGGAGCTGGCACTTGTCTTTTTCTGGTGCATAAGCATACATTTCCTCTGTAGCACTCATTAAATAATGAAACCAAGAAGAGCCATAAGTCATTACTGACAAATTTGTGCTAGTCTCTGGACATGAATTTTGGAGATTATTCAAGTAATCGCTTGAATATAGGCCTTGAATTTATGCCTTCTTATGCCAATATGAAATTATGCCTAAAGCACAGTACTTAGCTAATGATAATTTGAGCTCGAATGATTTGCAGTCCCTGGAGTCATGGGAGATCCTTGGGTTCTAAATGACTAGCATCTTGCAAAGCTTTATTAATGTCATAAGAATAACATCACAGTCTCCAAAAATTTATTGCCTAATTTCAATTTTCTTATGGTTATTCCTAAAGTTTAGATATACTACATAAACTATAGTTCTGCATATAGTGAGAGCTACTTCTTTCTACTAAAAGTGAAGCCAGAGCTACAGTGGAGAATCTAATTTCATTATATTTGAAGCTATTACTAACTTTGGATTTGAAGAAAAAAATTAGATATAGCGGGCATAAGAAATTTCACTATAGCAGGATGACACAAAATGAAATTTTATATTGTATGTTCACTTAACAGCTTAAGGGTTAAAATTAGAAAAAAATAAAATTCATTATAAAATCTTAGGAAAATGAATGTCAGGCAAAAAATCAGTTTACTCTCAGGCTTGCTGATCCATTTAGATTGAGATACTTTGCTTATTTGCTGTTTTCATCTTGTCCTTTTTGGTGCCTATCAAACACTCTCTCCCTTCAGCAGAATATTTTCTTGTTACTTTATGTTTAAAGGCAATGATCTTTAATCATATGAGTCCTCACAGATGGGGGGCCTCTACAATAAAAAATAATTTGGTATAATCATGATTGCTACTGTATAATAGGTATTTTTGACAAAGCATAAATACAAATCTAAGAGAAAAACTAGGGTTAAAACAGAAACCCACAAATGTTTGTACTATGGTAGAATCCCAGAGGGAGAAGGAGGGAGGGGAGGGAAGGGAGAAGGGGGAGGGGGAGAGGAAGCGGTGGAGGAGGGGGAGGGGAAGGGGAGGGTGACGGGGAAGGAGACGGAGAGAGTCCTACTTGCAACTGGCACCAGTTACAAGCCTACAAGCCAGCACATTTCCTTGTCTGGTGGGGAAGCACACATTTCTTCTGTAATACAAGTTAATACAGCCCACCTGGTAAAAATATTTCTGACAGTTTGTCTATATTGAGCACATTTGAAGGCATAAAAACATTTTGACAGTTTATTCAAGTTATAGTCATGTAAGTGCAGAAATCACTGCTATAAAAATATATAGGTGCCATTTATTTAACATAGGCTACATATATATATTGCAATTACACAAGTTAATTAACACTTGAAATAACTGGTAGATGCTATCATCAATACACATTTTACTAAGGAGAAAAATAAAATTAGTTTCATGCTCATGGAAAGCTTCTATGTATGAGCTGTTATGAGTTTTGCAACAAAATTGTATTCTTTTGCAAGATAATTTATCTATATTTTTTCAATACAAACTGACTTCAGCTTAACAAATCTCCTAAAATATTTCTACATTGTTATTTTCATACTGTGATTTTGAAAGGATTTTTCCCTAGAAAATTTTCACTCGATTTAGTGTCAGCTAAGGTTTATCTTATTTTTAGACATATAAATGATACTTCTCACCAGAATGCTCAACATCTTTTCACTCCATTTAAAATTTTCATGATTATACAAAAAGTGTCAAAAGAAATATTTTATTAAAAGTTAATTTTAATGTAATGAATGCTATTTTGGCATTACTTCCCAAAACTGACCACTACTCAAAAATTTCATTATGGCATTACTGAGAACACATAATAGATCTATAAATTGTAGTCAACTCTTAATGAACAATGTTCCATTTCTGGTAGTAATAAAAGAATGCCAGACAATGTTTCTAAAGACAGGAAGCATCAATAAAAGATGACCAGGAGCCATTGCAATGGTATGAAAATTACCATTTTTCACTTTCTGAAAGAAACATAGTTAAAATCTCTCCCAAATGGAGCACATTTGTGTTTCTCATTCTGTTAGGTTGGCAATCTTGTTCAATTATGTAGAATAAAGACATTTAAGAACAAAATAGGTCCCTGATCAGCACTAAAGTGAGATGTTGTTTAAAGGAACTTAGAAATGCGTACTGTTAATCATTTAAAGCATGGTAAATTCCTACCTCTCAAATTGGCTTTTAATGTTTACCCTTTAGATGTTTTGCTACCAAAATGTGCAGCAATAAGAATGAACATTTAGTAACTTGGATCATGCAGTGTTAGGGTCATAAAGTAGAATCTTTAGAGAAAGTAGCAATCGTGTATGAAGTTTTCATGATACTTTCCTAAAGATGGAATGCTATTTTTTAAAGAAAATACTCATTCTAATGATTCAAGATAATATTTGACTTAAACCCCTGGGCAAGTGGTTACATTCCACGGAGCCATAATTTTCAACTCATTAAACTTAAATACTTATGTGGAAATATAGACAAAAAGGTAATCTCTAGAAAAAATTAAGCAAGACAAAGAGATACAGAATAATAAATGGAACTATATATTATAATATGGTGATTGGCTGGCCTTTCTTTGATGGTGAGATACATATTTATATAAAAGACATATGCATATACATATAGACATATGTGTTAATATGACCATATATAAAATACATTTATATGACCATATATATACACATATATATGTATATACTATACATATATATTATCAAGAGAAGGGGAGAAGAGAGAGAGAGGGAGGAAGAGAAACAGAATTGGAGGAAAAAAGAAACAAATTAGAACAGAATTGTGGACATATACATGAAAAGACCCTGAGGAAGCAGGGCCAGTGAGTGAAGGTTCTGGGAACCCGTTTGCATACCTGAGGTGAAGGAGGCTCAGTGTGAAACTGGTGGAGAGACTGTACACCAGTCAATAGAATCACGGGGAGATTGGACACCAATCAATAGACAAAATAAAAAATGGATCAGGTATAGAACATGGTAGGCCTCACAGGCCATGGAATGAATTTAAATTTAACTTTAAATACTATCACCAGATATCTGAACAAAGGAGTGAAGTGATCTGATTCTCCGTTTTTGTTTTTATTGATGTATGTTTACAGCACACAGTGATTACTCTTACAGGATCCTCTGTGTTTAGACCATTCCTCTGGCTGTTACTTGATGAGCGATTGAACAAGGAGTTCAATTGGGAGGCTGCTGTGTGGTGTGGACGGGAGTGGCAGCAGTGCGAGTACCTGGGGGAGTCTCCTGCAGCTATGCTACCGGCTTTACAGAAGGCGCCTTAGTTCATTCTGGTCCACCATTTTTTCCAGGTCTCAGTGCAGTGTTTGACACAGTGTCACATAAAAGTGTATCTCCAGTGAGTGAAGGAATGAAGGAATAAAACGACAGAAGACTTAATAAAAGTCTCATATTTTCAAATTTACAGTATGATTAACCAACATAAGTGCAAGTAGTGAAGGGTTATACGTAATTTCTCAGGATTCCCGAGGCTTACAGTGGAATTATGGATTGATTATGATTACATGAAGGTAAAACCGATTTCAAAGAAGTAAGATCAAACGGAAGTGTTCAAAGAAGCTGTCCACTGTTGAGTTCAGTCATGTTAAAACCAAAAAAGGGATAAACATAGTGAATATAAGTTAAAATAAAAAGAAAATTGGAAAAATTTAAAACTAAAAAACTTCTAGAATTACAGACCAGTGGTTTAAAAACACTTATAAAATGCATACACATACCATGTAAAAACAGGCATACACATACGTTAGTTTGGATGAATTGCTTTAAAATTATGGTTTTACTACTGAAAAAGAGTATAGTAAGAATTAGGAAACTTCATATGTTGATTAAGAATCAGCTGTCTATTTAAATTAATTGCATTTCCTTTTTAATTTTTAGTACAGTTTATAGATTCACGCTTAAAGGGAAATGCTTTTTTTTTTTTTTTTTTTTTTTTCGGCACCGGGGATTGAACTCACAACCTCGCACCTGCCAGGGCAGGCGCTTAAGGCACTGAGCCAAACTTCCCGGCCCTGGTTTTTTGAGGCAGGGTCTCACTATGTAGCTCAGGCCGGCCTTGCGCTCGCGTTGTAGCCCAAGCGGGCCTCGAACCCACAACGCTCCTCCTACCTCAGCCTCCCGAGTGCTGGGATTAAAGGCGTGCGCCACCACGCCCGGCAAAGGGAAATGCTTTAAGTAAAGTTTTTATGTTTTAGAAATATATTAGCACTTTTTTCAAATCATAGATTGATTTTTGTATCAAACCATATAGGGTGAAATATCAGCTTTAGCTACTATAACAGTTATATCCAATGTATAATGAATAACGACTATATAGCAAATTGCACATTGTCTTTCATGATGTTTGAAGGGAAAACACATGTAAATTCCTTTAACTCAAATTTTATTAATTGAAGACTCAAAAGTGTGCTTATTAATTTTATGATAAAGTACAACTGAGAAGGGTAACTAACATGTTAAAGGAAGAAATTTAGTATCAATTCTCAAAAGATTTGAGAAGAACAAAATGAAATATAATGGGATTATATATATAGAAAATGCACAATTAAAAATAATAATAATATTTAAATTATAACTGATGAGTGGAAATACAGAGATATCAGGGTATTGATTGTGTGCAAGTACGACTTAATTATCAGTTTTTGACAGTATTCTTCATAATTTAGTTCCTGTTTTCTTTCCCAGCTATATTGTTTAACTTTGTCTATAGATGAATTAGTTATGTTTATGTCATGCTTGAAACAATGAAGTCTACGAAATAGCAAAATCTCTGAATCTCTTTGAGCTTTAAAATTCCTCTTGTTAACTTGAATAAATTTTATAATTAAATCAAGTTCTACAGGCACAGGCATGTTAGAAAAGGTTCTTAAGACTAGATGTAAGGTTTTAGGGTCTTCATTTGCTTCTTTATTACTTTTTTAAATGCTGAAAATCTCCATCTCCTTAAATTACAAGCAATTACCTACCTATGTTGGTTACTAACAGGTATTGCCATATACCATCGACTTATTATTTACCCTTTACTACCGCCTTATGAAAACACCTAAAGTATCTGATAACTCAGAATAGACCAAATATGTCACAAAACTAATTACCAGAATAAACAAATACCATTAAAATGCTAACAAGGCATCTAATGAAGTGCATGCTGCCTATTATGCTATACACATTCATAAAGATTAGTAAAATCTCATCTAGCAGGCCACAGAGGAGCTAAAGTAAAACAAGAAAATGTACAGACCTTAATGCTTATCCTACCATAGAAGAAAAGCTGAATTTATGAAGGTATGTAAGTATTTTTAAATCTTAGAATACACCAATGAAAAGAAATAAAATAAAAGGCATAAGTGTAGATGGTAGATGAATGAGAAAAATATTATTGATAAAAATAAGAAATTCAAAAAAGTGTTTTAAACAATAAAATTGAGAAATTTTTAGTAGAGTAGATTTAAAAAAGTTTAAATAAGAAACAAATAGTACCGGAAAAAAGCAACATAAATTTAAACATTGTAAAGCTTAAGTGCATATTATGAGTAAGTTTAATTACTGTAAACATATAGATGCAATGGACCTATTGCTAGAAAAACGTAATTAATCACAAGAGAAATACACAATCAACCAATACTATAATTACATATGCCTATTTAGAAAACTTTGCTCAAAAAATAATTCAAGTCAATAGAGTTTCATCCAAAAAATATCTGTAAGTATTAATAAACAACTAATTTTAATGTGCAAGAAACAGCTACTAAGTTTAGAAAAATAGCGACTATTAATAAAGTCATTTTATGAAGCTGATGTTATGTTGTTACCAAAATCTGACCAGGATACTACAAGAAAAAAATTTATGGACAAAATCAATTAATTAATTCATGAATGCAGATTTGAAAATACTAAACAAAATATTAGCAAACCAAATACTGTGAATAATGAAAAGATAAACAGTCCAGGGTGGTGAGTTTGGTTTCTATTATGAAAGAAACAGATACAGTCCATACAAATAGCATATTAATGAGAAAATTACTAAGTATATTAATTAATGTAACAAAATACTTCATAAAATAAATTTTTATATTTAAAAATAAAATTCACAAACTCTTGGCAACCAAGATCAGAAGATTAAATATATTTTTAACACATAAAGCATGCTTGTATTTTAACAAATTATAAAGTATACTTATATTTAATGGATAGAAAAATAGATGGACAGGAAGACAAAACCAAATTTTAAAATGAATATTCACTTAGTATTGTAAAAATCAGCAAAAACTAAGTATTACACATTTATTGCCAACTATTGAACATTACACTGTTGTTCCTACCATGCATAGAAAAAAAGGCAAAAAGAACTGAAATTATAAGGTCAAAAATGGAAAAAATATTTAAAAGTAGTATAATTATTTGTAGATTTTATGAATGTCTATATTTAAGAGTTCAAAATACCCACTACCTATATGATTTTAATTAATACAAAATTTTAGACTTTTTAAAATTCAAATTAATATTAAAATATTAGCCTTTCTAGATATGTTACAATGTGAAGTGTAAATAAGGTAAAAATGCATAAAACACCAATATAATACTAGTTTTCTTAGATAAACATTTAAAAACCTAAGTATACAATCATAATCTTGTTCTTAAACTTAATAAACAAATAGGAAAAAATGCGGTACAGCATAGAATGGATAACTATCAAATGGGAGAAAAATCATTATTATATCAAATTATCATATTGGAAAATATCAATTATCCTCTAATTTATCAAGCCAGTGAGGTTTTTTTCCTCTAATTTATCAAGATGTTCAATATACTTCTAAAATTCCAGTTATTTTGGCAAACATTAATGAGCATGTATGTGCTACTTGAATCTGAATCTACAACTGTAAGGAAGGACTTACTGTAAGAATGGTAATAAATGCCAAAAGAGAGCAAGAAAATATTCTCCAACAGATATCAGCTTCAACAGATATCAAAAATTGTAAAGAAAGTACTATATATAAAATCAATTACATTATTTACACAACAATATTTATTCAAAAAAGAGAATTAAGAACTTAGAAACAGAAATTTAATTTATAAACACTTCCTTTAAGAGAAGAAAAAAGCCTCCAGAAATATATGTATGAGGATTGAATATCTAAGTGGCTAAAAACTAAGTAAATATTGGACCCCTTACATATAAAAATGAAGATGAGATGGATTTATGACCAAAATGTAAAATTATTAAGATTTTAAAAGACAATATAGAACATCAATATGATCAATACTTAAAAAATTGTTTCTGAATTTAGCCACATCAAAATTAAGAATTATTTCTTAAATTGTACATGGAGATATTTTAATTCAGCACAATGTGAGATATTTTTTGTGACATACAACCACCAAAATGTACCATCTAGACTGAACTGACAGCACAGCATACGTCCATAAGGGAGAGAAAACAATCAGAAATTGGAAATAGAAATAACAAGAATGTTACCAAAAAATGAAAAAATAATGTGGCATAGGCAGAAAAAATATTAACCACATTAAAAATTAGCAAAATGAAAATTTAAGTGACAATGAGATACCACTTCATGCAATCAAATTAAGAAACAATATTCAGACAACGTTGAATGTTGACAGTGTTGTACAGTAATGAGAATTATTTCCATTACTATTGAAATCATCAGAAAAGTTTTGGAAAAGTTTGTCATGGTCAAATAAAGTTGAAACGTGGAATCACTGTACATGCAAATCTACTAATCTACTATTAAAGAAATATTGTAATAAAATGTTGTCTACATCCCGGGACAATCTACAGGGAAGCTTGCAGGGATATTACATAAAATAACACAAGCCTGGGAACTAGTCAAATGTTCAAGAAGAGGAGAATTTATAGAAATTTAAACAGTAAGAATGAGTCAACTAAAGTTGCATATACAGACATGGATTAATCTTAAAATGTAATTTAGACTTCAACAAAAATCCACAAAATGTGACACAGTTTTCAGAGAAAGCTCAAACACAAGCAAAATGTAACAATGTTTGTTTAAGGATAAATACACAGATGGTAACTGACTCTGGAGAAAAGGAATTCAGCACAAAATTTAAGTCTTAGAGGGAATATAACAGCACGAATGATCCTTCTTTTGGCCTAGTTCCATGATACATTGATTTTTTAAAATGTTTGACTCTGCTTCTATGTGTGTGTGTGTATGTGCTTTAAACCTTTTGTTTATGATATGGCATACAAAATAAAGATAAAAAAATCTAATCTATTGCATTTTTTAATATCTTCCAGGGCATCATGTAAAAGTCACACATTTACAAGATTTTAAATTGAACAAAAAATTTGTAAGGAAAAATCTTTATTGTTACCAATTTCCTTTGTCAGATTTCTCTTGGTCCAAGTGAAGATGAGAATATAAAATCTACTATCTAGGTGTGCAAGAGGATGGTTTGAAGCACAAATAAACCTCAGGACAAATGAAAGACTGGTACACCCATTCATGTGAAAGTAACTTAGACAGATTAATAAACAGTAATATGATTTGAAGAGTTTATAATATGACCAAGTAATTGACCAGTCATTTTAGTAATGTTATCTTTAATTTTTAGGGCAGTTCGGCATATGAATATGAGAAATATAAATTGGTCTGCTTATGGGCACAGTGCTACATGGCTGTAATTCCACCACTCTGGGAGCCTGAGGCAGAATAAAAGAAATACAAAAGCTAGGATTTAAAGGCAGGTATGTCTGTCTCCCATTTATCTCTTTATCATTACTCAATATTATGTAGACATTATTCTATGATTTAGACAGTAGGGTATATTATAGTATGATAAAAACTGGCTCTTTATCTCTACAAATCATGAGCTACTTAAATTGGGATAAAACTAAAAATTCTTAAGAATCCAATTTTATTTTATTTTATTTGCTTATTTTATTTTTACAGATTGGGGACTTAATACCCACTAAATTTGTTCTGAGGTCTAAATAGTATCTAATATAAAACATATATTCAATAAATTACCAATGATTTCATTTTTAGTTTGAAGTAGCTTCAGTCAATAATACTATTGATCATATCCAGAAAACATCAGCATCTTCAAGTTGCAAAGAGGAAGAGATGATATAGGGTTGAATAGAAGCAAAAGAAGATTCGACAAGTCATGGCCAACATGGGAAGATAATGAAACCTGGAAGAGGTTGATTCTCTTAATATCTTTGGGACAAGCTACTTTAATGAAGGGAGGGGGGTGAGATTTATTTGGGAAAAGAAGAGTTGAGAGAAAAAAAATGAAAAAAGACTAAATAGGTCAACTGTTCCTGACAGTTCAGCCATGGGAAATTTCATGACTACTTAAGCACCTCGTTCGACTTCTCCTGAAGGATGAGTTGGGAGGAAGGCTGGCCCGGAGAACCTAATGCTGTGGGTAGTCGAAGTTGTGTTGCTGATTTCACCCAGATACAGTGTCTGAGTGCTGTTAAAATGTCTCCGTCAAAAAGTAGCTGCTCTAGTTCTGTGAAATCCTCACTATGAAAGAAGAACCACTAGCCAAATAATAAAATATGGATTTCCTAGCTTGCTTTATTTATTCACTTATACTACATTTCTATTTATATGACCTTTTGCATCTTTGCTTCCAACAACCTCTTTTTCAGTCTTTCCAGAAAGATGAGTTCTTTTCTATTACTCTGTCTTCCAGTTCTAGTCCAAGATTACAATCCTGTTACACATGTCCAAACGTTTTTTATTGCATTTAACTGCCCATTTATTGTCCAAGTATTTCCAGTCTCAAGTTCCCCAGCTGCTGTGATTTACAGACTTGTTGCACCCTCTTGCAGTGACTAAAAATTGTGGAACCCCTTAGATAATGTACATCGCCTTTTGATACCTTGCAAAGTTGTATGCTTCAGCTCTGATAAGTGAACCATTCTCAAAATACATAGCCTACCAGGCCATGTCTCATTAATAAATCCAAATATATCCCCAGAAATGATTGAAAAGGAATTATCAATTTGAAAAAGTGTAATGACCAAGTTTATATTGGAAAGGATACACTGAGGTATTTGTGTTTTTCCTGAAATTTGAAAATTAATTCTGTTCATTGTTGATCATCAATGTCCCCAGAGGACAGTGTGTAGAAGAAATACTGATTCAAGATGTTTTCAGTGAAAACAAGACACTGCAGTAAGTAAAGTAGCACTTTGGCTTACACTGAACTTCATACCTGAGCGCATTGCCTCTTTCTGAATGCTCTCATAGTCATGCCAGTCCTTTCTTCTCAAACCATCTGTCCATGAATAGAATTGCCCATCTCCCAGGCCCAGTGCGAATGTCTGTGGAAAAGGAAAGTATTCAAGTATAAAAAGGAGGTATTTCCTTCTACATGGTAGGTAAACATAGCCGGGTACTAACAGGCAATCAAAGAATATTTGTTAAATAAGTTATTCCTCTGAGTATAGTGGAAAGAAAACTAATGTTAATGACTAAATAAACACACATTTTTAAATCCTTTCTTTAAACCTTTCAAATGAGAGCATCCCTTTCTCACAACTCCTACTATTTCCTATTGTATTTCACCCAGAATAATTAGTAATTCACTGTTTTATCATCTCTCAGCCTGAAACCTTAGCAACTTTCATTAGCCCAAAGTGTAAATATTGGTAATATCACAATTTTTATTTTAAATTAAATAAATTTTGTTTAGAATTTACAGTTTCTTTCATTTTGAAATTAAGCATTTTTTGAATGGCTTTTGAGTGACCATTCATCAAATGCTCACAGCGTATCAGTTACTCTGTTAAAACACCATGTGCGGAAGCTTGTTTTTTGTTTTTTGTTTTTTTTTAATGCAGAATATATTTAGTCAGGGAAGGAAATCTTCTGTCTGGGAGAGAGAGACAGAAGGGGTCCCAAGTGGGTTGCCCAGAAACTTGTTTAATATGTATTTTGGGTTGCTAACCCCCATTTTTCTGTAAATTAAACTGAGGCCCAAAGAACTCAATAATTTTAATTAAACCACAGTGACCAAGCAAAGATTTGGGTCAGTTCTGTTAAGACAGAAATCATGGTCTTAATAACTAGTAAATAGTATATTCTGCTAAAGTAGAGCACATGTTTACTCTTAAAGTTGAAATTATCACCCATGCATCAGCTGTATTTACCACATACATTTTAAGTTTTTCTCAAATCTAATATGTTGCAACATCAACTTGGAAATCATTTTTATATATATTGTTGAAGCTATCCCTTGTCATAGTGTTTATTTTTGGTAGCAAAAAACCAAACTATTTTGAATGAAATTTATCTTCACAATTTTGGTAGTCAAGGTAATGTAAAATAATCTTTCATATCCATGTTATATGTTTCTCTTTTATTTCTTTTTTGGGTTTCTTGGAGGTAAATAAATAATATGACTACAGAAGGAAGACAATTTCAAAAAGCAGAGAAAAAGTGAATTTAGTCAAAAGATTAATTTTCATGAAGTAGTACGATTCATCAAGGTTTTCCAAAACAAATAAAAAGCCATATTTCTAGTTTTAGACAATGAATCCATTATGTTTGTAAAAATTATTTACCTTTAGCCCATCTTTTTAGCTTCCAAAAGGTCACTTTTTTGGAAATGATGAAAGTAAGACATATATTTTAAAAAGTAGTTAAACTCATACAAAAGATTTTCCAGACCAGGTGAATAGTTACATGTTTCTGTGATTTGGTTGCTTATTATGGAGGCAACCCCAGGAGGGAGGGGCCCCAACAGAAAAACAAATTCACAAAAAATTATGGTAATTATTATATAAAATATTAACAGTAATGACAAATTTTAAATAGAAAATGAAAGGAAAGAAAAGATATGGAAAATAAATGAATGTAGTAAAAATAGAGGCAATTTTTAAAGTTATTTGAAGGCTATATAGCAAATATTTTTGAAAAGTTAGACTATTTTTTGATCTTAGAAATTTTATCAGGAATAAATGTATAATTAAATACATTTAGTCAGTGATATATGTATGATTAAACAATTTTAAAGTGTACAACCTATATTTTGTTTCAACACTCAATGATGTATTTACACTGATAAATACCGAGCACTAATAAAAAATGTCTAACACTGATATGCATAATACCAATTTGCTAACATGGCTTTCAAATTAACAACTTCTGACTTAAAATATGGGAGTATTGTGAATTTCAAGCTCTCTCTGGTACAGATACACTCTATTTCCCCTATTTTGATATGTTTAAAGTACAGAAGTTTTAGCTTCCGCTAAAGCAAGGTACATTGAACACAAATGTTGATAATTACTTACTCCAGAAACTAACTGAAAATGACAATAAAGTGCCTGATGCATCATAAAAGCAGACAAATGAACCGATATAAACTTCTTGTAAACAGCTAAGAACTGTGGGGATGAAAGCAGATATTTTTATGCACTGAATTTTGAAAATACTGATGAATTTGAGACATTAGGTATTTCTGAGGATGAGGTTAAAAAAGTGAAAGAAACAGTAATTTTTATAAGGCAACTGGACTCTCCTAGTTTTGATCTCCGCTCTAATGAGGTGATTTTAAGGGACGTCCATGACACTCTCCACCCACAGAAGACTGGAATTTGAGAGAGGTAAGTACTTGGGTTGTCAGAAACAGTTGAATATAAGGGTGCAAAGATGAACTGAAAATTAGGGTTTCGTGACATTTCATATATCAAACATGGCCAGTGAAACTGTCTTCCTTCACCAGACTTCCAGAAAGCGACCAACCTGCAACTGGCACTATTAGACAAAAGACAGAGAAATTACTATCTGGAGAATCAGAGTCAAAAGTAAGAGACATGGTACTGGTGTTCACGCACACTTAGTCACGATGTACATAGGTTTTATTCACAAGCACCAATGGGCTGCCAAGGATTATCAGGCATTTGAAAAGACATTCAACATAAGATTGAGAGGCCAAAAGTTATAAAAAAAAAAAAAAGAAAGAAAGAAAAGAAAAGGAAAGGAAAAAGGAAACAGAAGAAATTTACAGTGCAGAAAACTTAAAAAGAAAAAAATTTCCTGAAAGAATTTTTAAGAAAAGTATTTCTTTAGAAACAGAAACTTAATAAGCAAGAAGGATTTAAAATAATACAAACGAACCCTTAAAAAGTAAATTAAGGTAAAAAAACTCTATTAATAAAAAGGAAGTCGAAAAACAAAACAAAAACAAAAAACAAGGACCAGAAGAGAGAGACAAAAAGATACAATATTGAAGTCCAGTAGCTGGCCAAAAGGGCAGCAGTTCTG
Organism: Dasyprocta punctata; assembly: GCA_004363535.1. Lineage (NCBI taxonomy): Eukaryota > Metazoa > Chordata > Mammalia > Rodentia > Dasyproctidae > Dasyprocta > Dasyprocta punctata. Next base: position 32,402 of record RJWM01002750.1, read on the forward strand.
ACTGTACAAGAAAGCTTGAACGTAGCTCCAGAAACAGTGTTTGTAAAATAAATCAATGAATACATAAATAAGTAAACAAACAAAAATACCAGAAAGACAGTATAGTTTTCAAACTATACTGAGACAGCTTTTTTCAAAATGATTGGAAAGAATCATTGGTACATATTAAGTCTAAGCAAATGAAAACTTGGTCAATTAGTAAGATTAAAAGACAAAAAATATACCAGAAAGAAAACACGACTATAGTTCATGTTTTTATTCAGGTATGAATAATCTAAGCCAAATATTGGCTAAACTAAAATTCGTGCTATCACTAAACTGGAAGTTGAGGGAAAGGATGGTCTAAGCCAGTTAAATAAATGTGGGAACTATAGAAAATCAATAGACAGATTCAAAATGGTTAAATATTAGAGTATAAAATTAACACGCAAGTCATCTACAAATATGCAGTCATATAGCAGAATATAGATAAAAGATTCATGTAGTCATCCAAGCATCTGATATTCCCAGTATGGAAGAGTGAAGGGGGACTGCTGGCTAATATTACAGTTTTCATAGTACTAATGCATTTTAAAAATTGCTTTTAATACTAACTTTCATAAAAATCTGAAATGAAAATTGTTGGACATTCTTGACCATGATTAGTACTCCAACAATGTGCATTGATTTCATAAGAATATTTTACTAGGCGTAGTGGAACACACCTGTAATCCCAGCACTCTGAGTGGCTGGGGTAGGAGAATCTTAAAATGAAGCCCATTTTGGGCAAGTCAGTGACAGAGAGACCCTGTCTCAAAATTAAAAATACCTGTGCTTAGTGTAAAGGCCCTGGATTCAAATCTCTAGTACTGTGAAAAACAAACAAAACAAAACAAAACAAAACAACAGAATTATGATCATAGAGAAATCAGGTCAAAATAAACCATTTGTCATTGTACTTTAATAAAAGCTATCTGATGACTTGTTACACTAGTATCTCTTCTATACATACCACCCCTCCTCATGGCATTTCCTGGCAAAGTTTTAGAAATACAATTCTCCAGTGGCAATTCATTCCTATTAAATTAGAACCTCTGAGTAGAAGAGAAACACAGAAATCTGCTTTCTAAGAAGTCCTCCAGCTAATTTTGAGGTTTTCTAGAGGTTAGAGACTTCTAAGCCGTAGAAATAGGAAAGTAACGTAACCATCATACTAAGACAAGAAGTCCAAATATTTAGGATAACATGTGCCACAATGTACCAAATAAACGTTCTCTCATCCTGGCAATTGACTGATCTGAAGATTTGGTGTTCTTGTATCCTTTTCAAATACCTAAATGGTGTATGAATAAACCTAAATCAACCCCAGTATTTTTGTACAGAACTATTTTGTTTCAGAAAGCTTAGCCATTCAGTAAATGATCCATTAGTAATCTGAACTTTCTTTACACAAAAGCAATCTCCAATGCCCAAACCTATTTGCTTGTCTCCTGGGTTATCATATCATATGCCTCTGTATGATTGCACTGGTAGAGATGTATTATCTATGTTCTTGTAAAATAAATATAAAGTATATTGAGTCTTCATGAAACGTATATTTCAGACCTGTCCTTAGGTCAGTCAATTATTGGTGAGCAAGCATCCTTAGTTTGTAACCTTGAGGATATTTTATTCATTGTCAAGTTGCTACAAATAATCAAATTGAAAAAAGTATCAGGGATGCAAGAGAGAAAATCCACTAAGTATAAACCACATGTAATAATTATAGCTGGATCCCTGAGCCTATGAAAAAAATGATACGCTTTTGAAATGGTTAAGGAAAAAAGTTTTCAAGGGTAAGGCATTACCCTTAGGCAATGTATTTAGGAAGGGACAATGGATTTAAGAAGTGACAAACTCAAATACCTTCTGAGGTCATTGTTATGATACACATGAAAGGAAAAATTTGTTCTACTCTAGGGACTAATGAACTCTGGAACTTCTTACTACAGTTATTAACTTTTTAAGTAATCTCCAAACACCTCCCAAGGGCTGTCAATATGGGAACATCTGGTGAACAGCAAGAACTTGTTCCTTGACTCTTATGTTAGAGAGGTCTTATTTATCATAATGGCCGATGGGGTTGACATTGAAAAGACATAGTTTTGTGTTTCTGAGGAGAGGATAGCTTTTATTCTCAAACCTGTCTTACATTTTGTACATCTACCAATGAATAGATTTTTATTCTCATAATCAACTATATATGAACTACCCTACTTCTTTTGGTGGATAATAATATTATATAGTGGAAGGACAATGGATTCAGGGTCAGGAGACATAAATCAAGATTTGTAACCACAGGCAGGAAGTCTGTTTCTTTTGCCTCCCCACATCCCCCCAGTACACTCATACATGATATTAGGCTAACAATAATAATACCTACTTTACTTACCTCACAAGATTTTTTTGAGTTGTAAATCATAGAAAGTATGTGAAAACCATTGGCATATCATAAAGTGATATATAACTGCCAGCAATTTTCCCCATATCTGCTATTTTATAGATACTGAGGATATTTATCCTGCCTTTAAAAGTATTAACATAGTGACAAGTACATATCTTTTAGTATATGTTAAACCAGTCACAAATTATGTGGGCCAACCTGTATTACACTGGATGCTAATGTAATATAATGATTGCTATGGATTCTTGTATTGCATCTAAGTACCATATATTGAAACCACTAGGGGTATGTTTTAAGAAGTAGATCTTTGGTAAAATAAATAAATAAATAAATAGATAAATAAGTAAATAAAATATAGTGAAAGGTAAAGAAGGGAAAAAGTAGATAACTAAAATTTATTCTTATATCATTTTCTTATAAGAACTGGGTGCTGAATTAGAGTTCAAAAATTTAAATTTATATGTTAATAAGATCGCCTAGTAAGTATCAAATTAGGATTTGAAGTAAGTACACTTGCCTTTAAGTCTTATGAATTAATTAAACTAAACAAATGTGCAGAGTTTTATGATCCTTCTTTTATCCAGACTTTAGTACTGTTACGGTTTGGATCTAATTTGTCCCAAAAATGTTCATGTGCAGGTCTTTCTTCCCAATGCAGTCATGTTCAGAGATAGAGTTTGGGGGAAGTAATTGGAACGAGAGGACTCTGATATCATGAATGGATTTACTTATGAGTTCACAATTTAATGGCTTTGGGAGGTGGTAGAAGCTGTAGGAGGTCGGGCCTAGTTGGAGAAAGTAGGCCACGGGGGGCCTGTTCTGGGAGGGCGTATCTTGTCCATGCTTCTCCACTTCCTCTTTCTCTTTCTCTGCTTCTTGGCTGCCGTGCGCTAAGCAGCTTTGCACCTCCACACACTCGCAGCCCTGATCTTCAGCCTCTCCACAAGCCTGTGACAGTGGGACCAGGCAGCCACTCTGGAACTGGGAGCCAAAGGAAATCAAGGGACATCTTTTCTCTGTTTAGTTTGTTTATGTTAGGCGCTTTATCACTTCCATGGAAAGCCAAAACAGTCACATAAAGTCATTTAGAAAAATGTTAAGAAATAAAGTGCAGTAATGAAAAATAATTCCAGGAGACTTTGAACTCCATGTTGTGGGCAAAAGGGAGTCATTAAACATTCTCAAAATGAAAAGAAATGGAATAAAACACTATGTAGACATCAGTTTGTTATTTTTGGAAAAACAGCTTTTATCCTTTCTGAGCTTGAGCCTAACTATGGAACATGTAACGTGTCTCAAATAATCAGCAGAGAATTTTCTGAATTTTTGTGCACCTACAAAACATGATGATTAGTTAGTATCAGACACAAAATTGTATTTAATGACTTTCAACCAATTTGTTCTTTAAGTTTGCCATAAATTCTCTGACACATTGCTGGTAAGACAACTTCAAGATACTGAGAAAATAAGCTGAACTAGTTGGGATTGGTAAAGTTTACTTTACCTTCCAAAGAGGTTTTTGCAATAGGACTGAGAGCTCACACGGGTGAATCATGCAGGGGTGTGCCTTGTAGAGGGTAATTCACAATTTCAGACTTTAAAACTCTTCAATGATGTCTTGGTTACTTTTTGCTCCTTGCCGAGACAAAATACCTGACGCCCAAAGTTAGGGAAGGAAAGGTTTATTCTTACAGTTTCTTGGGAGTTTCAGTCCATAAAGTGGGCTCCAAGGCAGCATGGAATGACGGGGCTACAGTTCATGGCGGCTGCAAGCTGCAAGCTGCAATCCGCGCTGGCGAGAGAGAGGGTGGCGGAAGAGGAAGCAAGCAAGAGGAAGACCCGCCTTCCCTTATACTGTATCTCATCTACACCCCTGGGCGGGTGTAGCAGTCACGTCATTAATCCTGGTGTTAGACAACAAACTGATTACAAGCATCAGACTCAGCCCCATCAAAAGTATGAGGACTTGGGGGTACATAGCATATCCTATACAAATGGAATCTGAAAATCTTAGTTGTGGTGAACAAAATCTGATTTAAAAACTTTAAACTTAATCAACTATTTATAAGTCATATTGTGCAGATCATGTCTTCGAAACCTATCACAAAGACATATGGCCAACTTGATCACTACCCTTCACTCTGCCTGCCTCAATAATGGAAGCCATTCTATTTTTTCCTGGGGTAAATTTAATTTACCAATACTCGCATTTGCAATTCATTATCTCTATTTATGTTGGTATCTAAACATCAGAGAGCAAAGAATGGTTTTTCATGGAAATGACTGAGTGGATGATTATAACTAAAGACAAAAACTGAGGCACACATTAGTGAAGAGATTAGTGAAGAGATTTCTCAAGAATAAAATGTCAGATGAATGAGTTCTGACATATGGTAACTAAATAGTGCCCAGGCTTTATTTTGAAGATCGAAAAGACAAAGCAACTGAGGCTAGATGCTCTTAGATGAGATCATTTCTCCAGATGATGCATGATTTTATCTGTAGTAATGTTCATCTTTATTATACTAATTGATATATGGGATATATTTGCAAGAAAAGACTTCTGTCACACATGCTATCTTAATAAAGACATTTTCTTAAGCTATTGTATTTATGTAATAGGAAAAAGACACAGTGTGAGAGTTCTGACATTTCTTTCTTCATGTTCAAGTTGCCCTGTAACCATTTTTTTATATGAGCTCTTTCCCTCTGCGGTCAGTAGAAAAATTAAACATCACATTTGTTTGCCCAGATGAAGGGCAAATCACTCTCATTTTATCATTTCTTGGGATGATCTCAAAATTTTTAAAGATGCTTCTGTGTTTAGATATGTAGCTGAAAAAGAGAAATGTAGCCTGTGTTAAAACACCTTTTTGTTCTAAACTGTCACTTCTTAAGTTTCATTAATAAAAACAATATTCATTTTAAATTAACAGAAGCTTCTGCAAGTGACCAGAATCAGTAACAAACTATTCTCATTGAGGAAAGAAGGACATTATAAAATACAGTATTTTTAGTTAAGGAAAACAGATTTAAAGTGGCTGGTAATATCTTTCTTAATATTAGGTAGGGTTAGGAACTCAGCAGCAGTCATAATCTAGCTGACATACTCAATTTCCATCTTAGCATATGATATAGAACAGTTGTGTTATGAACCCTCAAAATTACTATAATTTTACTTTTATTCATCACAACAGAAACGTGTTAAGCCAGCAGGGACACCTTCCTTATTCCTCGTTGCTATGCAGCCGCATACCCTGGAGAAATATCAAGGAGACCAGCATCTTAAAAATATGAAAAATGTGTTGAGAATTTTCCCATCTCAGTGTAGTCTCTTTGTGATTCCTAGGGGACAAGATAAAAGAAAAGGAAAAGCAAACAAACAGAAAACAAACAAAAAAAAAAAAACCAAGAAAAATTAGAATGGAAGTGGATAGTATGTAAGTATGAAAATACAAAACAAAGAAAGATTGTTTCAAAACGAGCATATTAATCTTCAAGAACTGCCTATTCCCCTCTTGATGATGAATCTACACACTTGTGGTTTTCTAGGAGTATTAAGCATAAGTTTCATGACCCCCTTAATTTTACTTCAGAACTTTGTATGGAATCTCATAAATTCCATCCTAAAAATATGTCAAGGAAAACAACAGCATCCTCAGATGTCTTCAGAATCAGTGTTATCTTACACCGTGTTTCTGCTTTCCTATTAATCTGAGCTCACTATTCCAGTCCAAAGGGCAATATATGACACTGAAATATGAAATGAAGATTAAATGGAAAAACAATGATGTTTGGTCACAAGAGTGATAAGGACAAAGAAACCAAAAAGGACTGTCAGTACTTTCTCTAACTTGAAGTCACTCAGTTGCTTTCAATATCTACTAGCAAATTAAGTCTTATGATGGAAATAGATCCAGAATTACAAATGAATTTAGAAAGTTAGCTTAATATTAAGAAATGAGTAGTTTTGTTTCATAATACTGAAATGTCACTGTAAAACATGTGCTTAGTTTGGCTATTGTAACAGATTATCACCTGCATAAAAACAAACTTTGCCATTATCTCCTCATCCAACACATAGACAGAAATGAGACCTTAGCATTATCCCTAATGAGGCCTTTTCTCCTATCTTTGCTATAATTTTAAATGGCTTTTAAACTGGTAATATTAAATGTTTATCTTTAGAAAATTGCCCAAAACAGTGGAAACAATTCGAATACAGGACCGTTATACTTGAATAGCTCAAACAAATATGTTTTTAGTTGACTATCTGAACAGATGTTTTAAATTAATTTAATATCTGGGTAAACTTTTTAAAGGGAAAAATATAATTAAAAATCAACAGATATTGATGGAACATTTCTCTATTTCCAAGAGTACTGCAATTTAACACGTAAAATGGGTTATTTATAAGTCAGATGTATTGCTTGGAGATATGAAGTAGCGAGTATTTACACTATGCTCCTCATCCACTTCCAATATTGTAATGCTGGTCTAGCTGTTCAAAGTGCCATTCAGCTATTAAGTCAACAGGTATATACTGAATGGTTGCTCTGGCACTAAAAGCAAAGTTGGGATCCAAACAAAAATGCAACCTTCAGGGACCTGACATTCTAGTAAAAGAAGACATTAATTCAACCACTATTAATGGAGCACCTATCTTGTGCCTGCCATTGCTCTAAGATTTGGAATTTGGAAGTTATTAATGCAGCAAAAGATTCATGCCCTTGGTTCAGCTTACATTCTAAAATGACAATATTTTTTAAAAAATAAACAAACAGGTAGAACATGCAATACTGCCTTTACTGTAACTTTTTAGAATTTATTTAAGTAGTATGAAGTGACAGAGGAAGGCAGAAATGTGTTGAGGTCGGGACAAAACAAATTTAAACTGCCCAAGTTATAAAAGGAGATGTACCTAGTAGATAATTGGATTTTCTGGTTGAATGAAAAATAATATTTTCCAACTGAAAATTTTCATTTTGAAGTACTACTCACACAAGTATTTTACTTGAGAATAGAGACCTTTCTTATGCAGCTGAGGAAAGAATCTTTTCAAGCAGAAACACCATTACACTGAATAACAGAATCAGGTTATTATTAATGGCATTGGATATTTAACATAAATATAAATTGTCTACAGTGTTTCAAGGAGGGAAGTAATCTCTACTTCTTTAAATACAAAATAACAAAATGTCAGGATTTGACAAGCAGAAGAAAAAGCACTTAAAATCTAAATCTTAAAGGGGTCTTAGACCATGACTTTCAAGGCTAATTATTTTAAATACCAGCAAAGACGTTTTCTAAGCTCTTAATTTAGAACTTCTTGCTCAACAAATTGTAGACATGAGAGACAATATATCATTGTGTTTTTCTGGTATCTACTCTGTACTCTGAAAATAATTTACTTACAAGAAAGCAATTTCGATTGTTATAATTATAACTTGCAGTCAAGAAGTTTTTTTAAAACATTAGAAACAAATTTAAAACACTCTATTTTATCGACCATGGATAAGAGATTGAATAGCATATTATTAAGGTTTAAAAAGATTTGTCTGCATTTGCTGATGAAACAAAATTAATAAGCATTCTTATATTAAGTGAAAACTGCACAACAATACAATTTGTCCTAGTTTATTGCCTTTGATATCTTGAAAACTATCAATAAGATTTCATATTAATACAGACCTTGATTTATGATGGTTTGGCTTAGTCTTTTGAGTATAGTGATATGGAAGAGCACCAGTAAAATCTTTCTCTTTACACTTTCAGTATAATACTCAATGAATTACATGAAATGTTCAACACTATGATAAGTCAGGCTTTGTGTTGATGACTTTTCCCAAATACAGGCTACTGCAAGTATTCTAAGGACATTTAGGATAGGCAGAGCAAAGTCATGATGTTTATTAGGTTATGGGTATTACAACTATTTTTGATTTATTATATTTTCAATTTGTGATGACTTTATCCATATATGAACCCAAAATAAGCTAAGAAGCATCTATAATAAGTAGAAGAGATGCCACTCTGTAAAAATATAATAGAGTATTTTACTTATGTGAGAGTTAGTCTTTTAGCTATATGGTCTAATACACTGTCTTTTCATGCCAAATACCTGAAATGGGCAAATAATTCAAATTCCTAACTAAAATAATTAGTGACTAACAGCAAAAATTCTAATGTTTCACTTTCTTAATTTATAAACTAGGAATAATAAAATGTATAATGTTATTTACACTTAAATTATCTATTGCTATCATTGACTTATATGTCTTACTTAAGTAAGCTGAATGTGTGCATAAATACCTACATATGCATATATTAAACAGATCAAGAATTTAATTATATTTAAAATTTTAATACAATGTTAAAATCATAGGTTTTTCAACTACTGCTTTGCTTAATGTAATAAATTAACATTACTGAATAATTAGTCTGTAAAAATCAGTAGACCTATGTAACTAAGAAAATCATTTCATTCAAAACTCTGAATATTCTAGATTTTTCAATAGCTATGAACATACAGACCTTTAAAATTATTTAATATTAATGCTGCTAAAATTAATTATTAAAACAATTATAAAAGAGTTTTAGTTTTAGCCTGTGAAATTTGGAAGTTTTCAATCTGATCCTTATACAAGAATAAAGTTGAACAAACTGTCAGTCCACAACTTTTTTTGGTCCTCTTCGAGAGCTGAAGTTTTAGGGAAAACTACCTCTCAGAAATTGAGACAAACTTATAAACCTAGCGCATAACACCCAAGATCTCTGTAAGTGGAGCAGAAGCTGCAAGATCCATTAACAGATAGGAACACTTTAATGGTAATTGTGATGAATCAATGGAGGTTTGTGTGGACTACCATGGAAATTAGAAACTCCTATGCCTGCAGTCTTGTGGGGAACACTTAACCCCTGAGTTTACCCACAGGAACCATATGAGGTGATCATGATAAAAATGAAATATACCTAGAGGGTTTTCCTTATACAGACTTAGTCTCCAGTGGAAAAAGACTAACAGAGAATTTTCAACTCGGGAAAAGTACATTAACTGAAAATTTCAGTTTATTCTACTTTTCCTCTTATACATGAGGGGACCAAAACGGGGTGAAAGATACAAAGAACAACTTGTGAAGGACACATTCCAGGGACAAAGTTCATTAAAAGAGTGAGATTTAATTCCCAAATTATAGGATACATCTCTCCCTCAGCCCTTACCATCACATCAATAGAACCCAAGTGTAATGACAATCAGTTACAACTAAGAGAGCTGAAACTACAAACTCTATGCCAATAAGACTCCTTAGGGAAGACCAAATATAGAAGTAAAAGCAAAATGAGGGCACGAAAACTTTCCATTTTTCACACCTGCAAAAACAGCAAATATTACACAAAGTCCATTTCCTCAGATTAACATATGCCCCTGGAGAGGGTTATTTACATTGATTCCTATGATACAATACATTTATTTGACTTTGAACAAAAAATTACAAGGCATGCTGAAAAGCAAGAAAAATAATATGAAGAGACAAATCTAGCATCAAAAACATGTTCATATACAGTAAACTTTTAGGATTCCTGGAAAGTGAATTTTAAGTAAATGTAATTAAAATGTTACGGCTTTATGGAAAAAGTAGAAAATACACTAGAAAGAGATAGAGACTGTAAATAAGGAAATGGAAAGTTTAAGAAAGAATCAAAAAGAATATGGACCCAGAACCAGGCAATGAGAGCTCTGTGAGAGAGTGCGTGGTAGAATTGGGCATACTGCAACATGTTATATCTTGCTCACCACCTGGCCTCCAAATACCGTAGAGCGCTCAGTGTCCATGTGGGACCCAGTCCACTGGACACCAGAAGTGGCTGGACTTAGTGCCCTTGTAAGCTCTCACCCAATGACTTCCACATGCTGCTTAATTCCCAACTGGCGAACCCTCTCCTGTTAGAGCAAGCCCTAAGCATCATTGACTCCACAAGCTGGATAAACAGAGAGGCATAGACATAGAGTTTGCCTGGGTAGGAAGCCAGAAGGGAGTTCAAGATCAGAAGTTATTGTGAAGTGCACTCATCAGTTCTACTGTATGCTCTCCATCCCAGATACAGCTGAAGGTTTCTGATCATAGGGTAGAGATAAAAATGTCTGGCTGGTCACATTTACAGGTGTGCAGCTGAAACCTAACGGGGTTCTGCTTGATGAAGATACAAGAAGAAAGCTCAGCAGTCCACTAGACCCCCAAGACACTTCACTCGCTGTTAGGCAAGAGAACAAATTATAATTGGGTAATTAGCTCAGGGAAGCACTGCTCTCCTAGACACAATCACAGAGAATTGGAACTCAGTCTTCCACAATTCCTCCAAGACAAGGTCTCTCCACTTTTGAACTAAAGGAAAGAACACAGTAGTCGAATGAATCCTTTTCTTTTGTGTCTTTGTGGGCCTGTGGTAGCTTCTTTTGAGTTTTTTTTCCCTTCCTCTCTCCGATTTAGCATATGTGTGAGATATCTGTGTATATAAAATGGGTAGTAACTGCTTTTATGTAGTGTGGTGTATTGGAAACTGATGGTCAATGTAAACACCAGCTGAACTGACTCAGTGTGGTGCTGAGTGTAGATGGCCCACCTGAGGATTATTGCCATCATAAAAAGGAGACCTGGAGAGGAAAAGTTGTTGTTTTTTGGTGCTGTTGGTTCTCCAGTTGCTGTGGATTCTCATGGAGGAGCTTGCTGGGCTTCCTCCCTGATATGAACTTGACTGTTCTCACCATGAGAGGAATACAGGAACTTGTCACTGAGAATGTCTGTGGTTCACTTTGGGGGAGCTCTGATCCTTACTTTAAGCATCACTTCCTGGTTTCAGGGGGGAAGATGCTGTGCTGTTCAGTCTCCAGGAGAAGCTTGTCCTGCTGGCTTCCTGATATGAACTTGGCAATTCTCATCCTTGGAGGAGCTCAGTACCTCATTGTCACTGAGGTAGGCTGTGGTACTTTTCAGGGGGGCTCTTATTCTTACTTTGAGTGTTGCTTCTTGGCTCCAGTGCAGAATCCTCAGTCTATTAGCACAGATCCTTCATCCTGCTGCCACAGACTTTCTAGCTTCCACTGCTGGCTCTGGGGCTTTCCCAGCACCAATCCATGAAATAGACTTGCATGAGTCATTGTTGTGGGGTCTAGGCCTCCAGTTAGACTTGTTGGGGGCATTGTTACGGGGCCTAGGTCTGCAGACCTAGGGGACTCAGACCCTCTGCTGGATTCTCTAGGTCTTTAGTGTGTAGATAGATTTCCTGCCCTTCTTGTATTTAACTCCTTGGATAACCATTATAAATAATACTGTAAGTTTTGTGTCCTGTATATAATTGTTTTTCTTGAAAACCAGACTACAACATTTAGATTTAACCTTCATGGACATGTCAAACTAATGCTCTCCAAAAATTACGTATGGAGTATTTAAATAAGCTGTCATTGAGCATATGAATTGTTTCTGACCTTTGCAAGCCTTCCAATCTCCAATTATACCCTCGTTTTCTTCTTCCTTTTTCTCACCCTCACAAACAGTCTCTCATGCCCTCTCTCTTCCCAATCCCATTCCAAACATAAAAATAGTAACACCACATTCCTATTTCTTTCTTTCAATCACTTGCTGTTATCTCTTTATCTTTTACCTTTCTGTCCCTTATCCTCTACATTCCAGCATACTTGTAATAATTACTATTTCATTGTTTACCTTGGTTATTAAAAAATGCATGAAAATTTTCAGATAACTTTGAAATTATGTGACTGATGCATGCTTGGTTGTACAGATGCTGATATAACTGCTAGTTGTTCTCTCATTATGATGCAATTGTAGGCACTGAACCTGTTAGTTTAAGCATTTTAATTAGTTGCATGAACATTAAAACATAAACAGTGTCAAGGTCATGTCACAGGGAGACAGACACTAGCCAAAGATATCTACACAGTAGCAATGGACTTTTTATCCTAGTTGATTTTCAACCTCAGCATAAAAATTGAAATATGAGAAACCAATGCAAGAAGATGGCTCCAAGAATTCTTAACTCCCCGAAAGCTAATTTTAAAGGCACATAAAATAGAAAAGCTTCAGAAAAAAAAATCCCAAAAAACAACTGAGTGTAGTATGTGTGCCTGTAATCCTAGCACCTGGGAGGCCTCAACTAAAGGATTGCTGTGAGTTCAAGGGCAGACTGAATTTCCCTATCTCAAAAAACAAACAAATGAAAACAAACAACAATGAACAAACAAAAACACAATAACCAAACGGTTAAACTGTTTGAAGAGATCAAAGATGACACTAATATATAAATCATAAAATGTCCAGTGACCTTAAAGATAATATAAATGAATAGGTAAATGTTGTATTAAAATGTTTAATGAACTTTAAGAAGATACAAACAAAAAGTTGATTAAATTAAAGGCAATACAAACTATGAATGACCACTTTTGTAAAGAATTGGAGAATATGAAAAGAATTGGAGAATATGAAAAGGCAACAAGCAGAATACAAAAAAATACAATTGAAAGTATGAGCAGCAGGGACAGCCAATCTGAGGGGACTTTGAGACTGGAAGATAAGGTTGACGCTGTAGATCATGTAATTAGTGATGCCACTAAAACAACTCGGTACCAGGGAGGCTGGATGTGACAGGTGCTACAGGATCTACAAACAAGCAAAAGACCCAAGAAACAAAAATTTAGAATTATACAAGTTAGGGAAAGATCAGAAAACAGCAAGTGTATAAAAAGATTTCCTCACCCGAAGCATAGCAGAAAATTTCCAAATCTATGTGAAAAGTTTAAAGTCAGATCAGTGAGGTGTAATGAATTCCAAATAACCATAACAAGAAAATATACTTTCATGATGCATCATACTATGAATCAGGACACACGTCAAATTCTCAGAAATGGCACACAAAGAGACAATACTAACATCTATTAGAGAAAAACTTGAAGCCGTGTAGCCTATAAAGGCAAGACTGTCTGAATTAGCACCAGATTTGTCCACTCAAATCTTAGAGGGTAGTAGAGATTAGCATGAAGTTTTTGTAGCCCTAAAAGAAAATATTTTCAAACAAGATTATTATATCTTTCAAAACTTTCCTTCAAAATTGATGGAGCAACAGAGATTTTGCACAAGAAATATATCTTAAAGAAATTCATGACCAACAAAAGAGCATTACACAAATTATTGACAGAAATTCTAAACAGAGACAGTAATATTAAAATCATCAAAGAGCCCAAAGGAAAGAACACATCCAACTAGGAGAGTAGTTAAAAAATAATTCAACATCAGGATTCAATATTCTTCAATAATAATACTCAATGTTAATAATCTTAACTTATCAAATGACAGACTAACAGACTGTAGCAAAAAAAAAGCACATATGGTCTTCAAGAGGTATAATTCACCCATAAATAAATACAGTAACACCTCAGATCACAAACGCTTCTGTTCATGAACAATTCAGTTGACAAACAGAAGCTTTGGGCAAAATGTTGCTTCCCTTGGTGAACTCTGCATCAGGTGATGAACAGAACAATGGCCATCCTCCTTGGTGGACACAAAGGTGGCCTTCTTACCCAGAATTGTGAAACAAATTAAATTTGTGAACCGAGGTACCAAGTTACACAGATTGAAAGAATGGAATACCATATGCAACCAGAGTGCCCCCCTCAAAGTAGTGATGTTATTTTCACTCCAAGCAGACATCAAGTCAAAACTGATCAGAAGAGACAAAGATGGTCACTACATACTCATAAAGGAAACAATTCAGCAGTAAGAGATAGACATGGTAAATATGTATGTTCTGAATGTTAATGTAACCTATTTCATAACACAAAAACTACTGGCTATAAAATAGCAAACAGAATAAGAGAATAAGTAATAGTGGGAAAATTCAACACTCTACTGACAAATAGACAAATCAACCAGACCTCCCCTCTCAAAAAAAATTCAAAGAACCATCAGAGTTGAACCACATCATTCAAAAAATAAACTTAATAGATATCAGATATCTACAGAATATTTCATCCAACAGCAAAATACACATTTTTCTCAGTAGCACATGAAACTTTCTCCAAAATAAACCATTACCTAGGCCATAAAGCATGGGTAAATACATACAAAAGAACTGAAATAATATCTTATAACTTATCAGATCATAACAGAATGAAACTGAAAATCAACAGCAAAAGAAATCCAGAAAATCTGTGAGTACATATAATAAAACATATGATACACTCTTGAATAATCAGTGCATTGCAGAAGAAAGCAAGAAATAAAATAAAATATTTCTGGAATCAAATGGCAATGGAAGCACACACATCAAAACTTATGAGACACAAAGAAATCGGTTCTAGGAGGAAAGTTTATAGCTGTTACTGCATTTAAAAAATAGAGCAATCCAAAGTAAATAACCTTAATGGTTCATCTCAAGGTCCTGCAAAAGCAAGAGTAATCCAAATCCAAAACTACTAGAAAGAAAGAACCTATAATAGAGTAGAAATAATGAAATTGGTACTGACAAAACAATATAAAGGATCAACGAATAAGAGTTTTTCTTTGAAAGACTGGTAAATCCTTAGCTACACTGTACAAAACAATGAGAAAAAAAGACATATCAAGCAATTAGGAATGAAAAATGAAAAATCACATTAGACATAACTAAAATTCAGAGGATTATAAGAAATTGTTTCAAAATCTTATATTCCAATAAAGTGGGAAATTTAGTTGAAATGAATAAATTTCTAGACACATGAAGTAATACAACTGAACAGTGAAGATATAAAAACCTTGTCTAGACCAATAACAGGAAATGAAATAGAGACAGTAATAAAAACTCTATTAACTAAGAAATCCAGACCTGATGGATTAACCTCTGAATTTTACCAAAATTTCAGGGAAGAACTAATGCCATTACTTGAAATCTTTTACAAAATTGAATAAGAAGGAATACTCCCAAACTCATCTATGAAGTCAGCATTACTTTCACGTCAAAACTGGTCAAAAACTCAACAATGACAAAAAAGTTACAGGCCAAATTCCTTGACAAACATACATGCAAAAATTCTCAATGAAATACTTGTGAACAGAAGGAGCAAATCATTAAAAAGATCATACATTTATATTCAAGTCAGCTTTATCCCAAAGATGAACGTGTTGTTCAAAATACATAACTCAGTAAGTGTACTACACTTCATAAACAGAAGTAGGGATAATAACCACGTGGTCAGAAAAAGGATTTGATAAAATCTGACACCCATTCATAATAAAAAACCCTGATGAAAATAGGCATAGAAGGACCTTACCTCAAGCCAACAAATCATCCATGATGAAGCTATTTCCAAAATCATATTAAGTGGGAGAAACGGAAACCATTCATCTAAATGAAGAACAAGAAAAGCATGCCCACTCTTACCACAATTCAAAGAGATTTGAATAGGAAAGGAAAGTCAAACTATCCTGGTTTGCAGATGACGTGGTCCTTTGCATAGAAAATTCAAGAAACTCAACAGAAGAGTCTCAGAACTAATAAGCAAATTCAGCAAGGTGGCAAGACTCAAAATCAGCACACAAAAAATATTAACATTTCCTTACACCAACAATGAACCTAAGTAGAAAGAAATCAGGAAAAATTCCATTCCCAACAGATTTAAATATAATTTAAATACCTAGAAATTAGCCTACATAAGGAAGAAAAAGTCATCTATGACAGAAAATACAGTGTTCTGAAAAAAAGAGATTGAAGACAGCATTAGAAAATAGAAAGCGATCCCTGTTCTCAGATAGGCAGAATCAAAATTGTCAAAACGGCCATATTACCATGAATGATATACTGCAGTTCCAATCACAATACCATCAGAATTTTTCAAAGAACTAGAAAAAATTCTAAAATTTATATGCAGTCAGAAGACACCCAGAGTAGCCAAAAAAATTCTGAGGAACAAAAGCAAAGCAAGAAACATTGCAATCCTAGATTTCAAGTTATCTAACCAGCTACAGAAAACAAATGAACAAAAAACATGATACTACAAAAACAGAAGTATTGGTCAGTGGAAAAGAATTGAGGATGCAGAAACAACTCCATGCTATTTCAGTCATTTGCTGTTTTGGCAGAGACCAAAAGCATATGCTGAAAAAATTATTACTTCTTTAACAAAAGGTGCTGGGGAAACTGGTTTCCACATTGTAGTAGTCAGGGTTTGCAAGGGAATAGCTTTAACACAGAACACATACATTTATAAGATTATGTTGTAATATTTACCCAAAAAGCCAAATGCAGAAGAGTACAAGATATCTGTCTCTACACTAGAGACCCGAAGAATTCAGCTGAGGCCCTTGTTCCCAAGTCAATGCCCGCAACAGTCCAGTCAAAGACCCAAAGACCATGGCGATGTCTCATGTAAGACTCTATCAAGAATCTGCACTGGAAGTACCAAGGGCCAGGGGTGGAAGTCACAAAGTCTATGCCTGCAAGGTAAACGATCTGTGTCAGAAAAGCTGAGCAACCTGACTGGAGTCAGGAAGCAAAGATACACTTAAGACAAAGGCAAAGACCAGAGCTCCCTCAAGAGAATAGCAGCCATCCCAGCCACAGGGAGGAGCTCAGGTCCTCTGATGCCAAGAACACCCAATTTCCTACTAGGAAAAACAGCACAGCAAAGTTTCTTCTGGGAAATCAGAAGCATGCAGTGTTTCTCTCCGGTTCTCCTTTTATGCTCTCCTGCAAGCAATAAACCTCAACTGGGTCTTCCAAGCCCAGAACCACACTCAGTTCAGTTGCATGTTCCCACTCAAATTCACCATTAACTAACGCATCAACAGATACAGAAGAATGAATAAATCAGTATCTTTCACACTGTAGTAAAATAAAATCAAAATATTTCAAAAATCTAGACATAAAACCTGAAACACTGAACCTGTGGAGATATAAATTTAGGTAAAACTCTTGAAGATGTAGGTATAGGCAAGGACTTTCTGAACAGAACTCAATTGTATAAAAATAACATCAACCATCAATAAATGGGATTAAATCAAATTAAAAAGCTTTTGCATAGCAAAGGAAACAACCGAAAGAGTGACGAGATATCTAGAGAAAGGGAAAAGATACTGACAACTACTGTTTAGACACAGGACTGATATTAAAACTTCAAAAAAAATTAAACCACACAAAATAAGAGGTCCGGTCAACAGCAGCAAGGAAAATGAGAAGACACTTCTTCTCAAAGGAAGAAGTGCAAATGTCAGATATGTGTATGAAAAAGTGTCCAGCATCTTTGACCATTAGAAAAAGGAAATGGAACCAGCGTTGAATTTCTATGTTACCCCAGTAAGAATGGCTACATCAAAAACAACGACAGAAACAACAAAACCAAGCCTGGAAAGGTTAAAAAAAAAAAAAAAAAAGCCTGGAAAGAATAAAGGCTCGTTGGAGAAATCTTTGATTCTTGGAATGTATTAGAAAATAAAACAGGTGAGCCTGGATCTTACAATGATAGAATGTAAAGATTACGAAAAAAGTATTAAGCCGGGGATGGTGGCGCATGCCTTTAATCCCAGCACTCGGGAGGCTGAGGTAGGAGGAGCATTGTGAGTTCGAGGCTGGCTTGGGATACAACAGGAGCGCAAGGCCAACCTGAGCTACATAGTGCGACCCTGTCTCAAAAAACTAGGACTGGGAGTCTGACTCAGTGGCTTAAGCGCGTGTCTGGCAGGTGCAAAGTTGTGAGTTTGATACCTGGTGCCGCAAAAACAAAACAAAACAAAACAAAACAAACAAATGCATTTATCAAATCCCAACAGAGAAATATTTTCAAATTCCCTTGTCAGTATGCCTCAAAAGTGTCCAGGTTCTCAATAATAAGGAATGTCTAGGAAACCACCTTAGCCAAAAACGACTAACGAGACATAATGACAAAATGTCATGTAGTACCTACCCCACAAGACAGTCAGGGATCGGAAAGGATGATAGGTTAAAACTAAGGGAAATGATAACAGGATGAGTGGATTTAATAATTGTGTCTAGGTTATATATTTATTGGTAATTAATATATTCTGCTTTATAAGGTGTTAGTGAAAACAGGCTTTGAGGTTTAGGAGGGCTCTGTATTCTCTGTGATACTTCTGTAAACACAAAACTGTTATAAAAATAATATTCATTTTTAAATGACCATAAGTCTCTTACCAATATTTACACTTGTTTATATAATTAAATCTATCCACATGTTGATATGTGTACTTGGCTTTTCAATTCATGGCACCATTGTCAGCATCTCTCAGTTTTTATTGAGATATATACTATCATAATTAATAAGTGTTAAGCAAGTAATGAAGAAAGATGGCATAGGTTTTTTTTTGTGTTGTACTAGTTTGCATTTAGATGATGATAAACTATTCATTTTAATTATTTTTATTTACTTACTTGTCTGGATACTATTTAAAATTCTAATGCATGAAGGAACCTTTGCCAGCTTGACTGGGAAATAGAATCCATTCAGGAAAATGAATTTGCAGAAGGGCAAATATAAATTTGAAAGAAATGAAAACTAAAACAGCAAGCTCTCCTGTGTTTATTAAGCCTGTGGATAAATAAATGAGGCAGTCTTTTTAATATAATTCCTTACTTTGATCCTATTTTATTATGTATATATGTAGTGTAATGTTTTAACTCAGTTGTTACAATGTGGGCACTGTTAAAGTACTGATGGATAATGTCAGTTTGGTTCTTTTTTTCTTTGTACATACTTGTTATGGTTCAATAAAATATAGTATGAGGATGAATAAAGACATTATTTACAAATGTTTAGTACCATGGAACTAGTTTTTTTTTTTGACCCAATAATCATGATTCTGTCTTTCTTAGAAAAATATTCAGAATGCATAATTCTTGGTATAGGATCTTTTAACTGAGAGTGCATTGGTGCTTTTTGAGGAAACATGTATTACATAACATCAGTCTCTTAGAAGACTTAGGTATCACCCTTATATTCTGAAATTAATGAATAATTTCTGAAATTCTGGGGTAGTTCATAGTTTTTCTTCATGAAAAATTACTTAGATCAGAATTTATCTACTCAGCTTTGCAAGATGTGGGATTATGAGTTTATCTGTGAGCTTTGACACATAGAATTATTAGAATAGGAAATCATGTAGAAACTTTAAGGTGTATTCTCATTCTACACCTTAACTTTCTTATGAAAGCATTTAGGTACTCGAATCAAGAAATGAAGGACTTTAATATTACACAATTTTTAAAAGAAATTGAGAATATTTGTAGTCTAACCTACTCATCTATTTTGAGCAATTATGCTTGGGAAACGTTCCTTTTGTGTCTTCTTCAAATTTTTACCCACAGCTAAAATAATAAAATATTTTATTTTGTAAACATTCTTTAGTTATTTGAAGATAATGGTTCATCAGTTTTCTTTACAAATAGTATTTGCAGAGACTGTATATCCCTGTCAGTGTCAGAGGTTAATCCTCACATGTGATGTATAGGTAGAATTTGGCCAAACCAGGAAAAGGCAATTTTAACTCTTGTTTCTGTTTAAGTAGTCTCTCACAAGACTTTTTATTTTCATGTGTAAAATCTGTTTTGTTTTTAAATATGATTCTGGTCTGTAATTTTATAAGTTAAATAATTCACAAAGATTCCCAGCTTTATGAAGTATTGATATACCATCAAAATTCTCATTAGTGTTCTTTATAAAAACACCACATGATTCAAGTGTATAAAGTGCCTTTAACATGTCTGCCTTGTTGAAGTTCACACATTCTGAGCTTAATGAGATTTTCCTAATGTTTCTTTAAGCTTTCCAGATATGTAAATAAATGATTTTCTTTCATTTAATTATGTTTCAAGAATTCAATAATTCAGTAACATTTTGGTTATAAAACTATTTCTTAACATTCTAATAATTCCAGTTATGCCATATAATTATGATTTTACATTTTGAGTGATAAATGATTTATTAAAATAATTAAACACAAAAAGGAATGAGGCATACTGTCAATGACCTCTAATTTGTTGGTGAGAAAGACTGTAATTTAATATCAGAGCCTCAGATGACAATTTAAAAATCACACATATAGGTCATGGGTCATGGGTCATGAGTAGCACTGTCATGGTCATTTCATGACTTCTAAATGAGTCAATGAAGATTTCACAAAGAACTAAACTGTCACAAATTCAACTAATTGTTGTCTCCCACTAATACTGATTCACTTACCATCTTCTGTTTAGAATGATTGTCCCCTTTTAAGAGTTGAAGCAACATTAAACAAGCATGCAACACAGGGAAAATGTATTGTATAGAAAGATATTTTCAAAGAGTAAATTTTAGTTAAAAACACTGTAGCATATAAATTTCCTAAGAAACAATTTACATAATGCGCTTACTATATGTGTGACCCTGCAATAGAGGCCTTATATTGATTAATTTATTTAATCCTGAAAATACTATTAGAGAGACTTCATAATTATTATTTTTTAGAGTTGAGGAAATGAGGCACTGAGAATTGAAGCCATTGGTGGGGGTCACTCTGGTAAAAGGTAGAATCAAGAGTTTATATTCCAGGAA
The DNA here is from genome assembly GCA_004363535.1 of Dasyprocta punctata. Lineage (NCBI taxonomy): Eukaryota > Metazoa > Chordata > Mammalia > Rodentia > Dasyproctidae > Dasyprocta > Dasyprocta punctata. Next base: position 53,416 of record RJWM01002750.1, read on the forward strand.
TCTCACTCCAAAAACAGGTTGATTATTTCTCCAGGCAGTTCTCAGAAAGATATATTGTATTGGCACTGACCAGTTCTTTGTTTAAGAAAGAAATAGCAAATGTTTTAAATTTACCTCCCCCCAAAACTGATATTTTGTGATTTAAATTTGACATTTCCAAACAGCAATCTAGATGCATGTCTACTATCCAGAAAAGTTTTTCTGCTGTGTCTCAGAAACGAGACCTATCGTCATGCTACAGCTTCATTGTCTCTCTGCTGACAATTCTAGAAGTATGTCAGCTTTCTTTCTTTTTGTTTTCCTTTTTCATATTTATTTTCTTTTCCAGAATTTTCTGCTGCCCTTTCATAATCTCTTCTCCACAAAGATTCAAAGTAGGCTTTTGGAAACATTCCTGGTATCAGGCATTTTTTACTGAAAACCAGTTAGTGAATGAATTCATTACACTTGAAATATCCCAGCTGCCAAAGCTTAGGATACATTATATATAGTTAAACAGTCATTTGTGGTTTAAGATTTTACTGCTGATAAAAACATGCTTCATCTACTCAGATTCACATTATGTTCCACAAATGCAAAACTTTTGCCACTCAAGGAACTTTGCATCTGCTCTTCTTTTTGCTTGAAATCTTCATTCTCCAACTGCTCATGGGAATTGATCTTTCCCATAATTGAGGTCACTTGAATTGTAATTGACTCAAAAATGTTCACTGCTACCTCCCCAAAAGTGGTAGCCCTCTGTCATTTATATCACAACATGGCTTTTTTTCCTTTGTATCACCTGGTACACTATTTGAAATCGGTTTTTTTATTGGTATTAATAGTGACAGTACAAATACTAATGAAGTTATAAAGAAAATATACACAATCACTCATCAAACACTGCTGACAACATTCTTTATAAGGGAATATGTCACCAAACACATCTAGCCATTTGTAGAACATTTGTATTTCTCTTTTCTCCATTATGTTCTCCTTTATAGTCTATGATTTTCTAAGATCTCACTATACCTACATCATTTAGACTACCTTTTCAACCAGCTAATCATGCCCATAGGCTGAAAAAGTACAACTTGTCTTTGTGTGAGTGGATTTAAAAGGGCTTGTTCAAGAACAATTAGAATGCACTTCTGCTAAATCTTAACTTGAGGGATAGTGTTTTCTGATTAAAAACAAATTCATTTCTCTCTCTTTATATATATATATATATATATATATATACATATATATACATGCATATATTTGTATCTCTCTATATATACACATATATATATTGCAATCTATATATCTGTGTATATCACTATATATGTGTGTATATTTTTCTCTATATATCTCTATCTATCTATCTACCTATCTATCATCTATCTATCTATCTGGAGAGATCTTTGAAACATCAGTTTCATATACAATGAAGGGACACAAAAAATCCATTTTTCATCTATCTTACACTATTTATCCACTGATGGCAGACTTGGGGGAGGTAAAAAGCAGTCAGACTTTGAAAAGAAAAAGAAGTTATAAAGAAAAAGAAAATGAAACACAAAACAAAACAAACTAATGAGAAATCTAGAAGGAAGACTTTCAAGGAAAGAACAAAGGTCATAGGGGCAGAGCAACTTCTCTGACAACATTGCCTGAGCACTTTAGGGTGTACAACTGAATTTAGGTGTTGGGTGAAAGTATGGCGAGATTACGGAACCTAAGGGTGAGGGTCTTATCAGCATGGTCCATAGAGCTAGCTTTGATGTCTTCCATCTCAACATTACTGGGAACCACCAATATGTCAGTTCAAAGATTGTGATCCAGTAGGTCTTCGATATCTTTTAAGTCACTCAACACACCAAAAAGCTGTCACTATCCCCAGAAAGTGACCCTAACACAAGTCTTGGTCTCTGTAAAGTTCAGTTTCCTTTCCATATCACTATATCTCACATTACTAGTAAGTTTCAATCTGGAAATTTTTCTATACTGTATTTGCTATTATATAATTTTTAATTTTCCAGATTTCTAATTTTTTCATTGATTTTCTTTTTTAAGGATTTATTTAATTTTTAAATTATAAGGTGTGTTATACAAAGATGAATATGACTTATGTACTTAAGGAGCACAAGTTTTAATGTTGGACAAGGCATATAAAGCAATAATGTATCACATCAAGGAGATTTTATATACATGCTATTTTAATTTAGAAAAAATATGTCTTAATTTTCATTGGACTAAAAATTAATATCATCTGAATGAATTTAGACCATAAAACAGCAGCAAAATAGGTAGAGCTTGGGACATTTTCATTAATAAAAATTGTAAATACTTTTATCACAATATAATTGACACAAAATATTGAAAGAACGTTTAGATCTTATTATTTAATTAGGACAGTTATTAAATTCATAATTAGATCTTTTATTAATGAGTAAAGAAGCATAATTCATAAGTTATTTGTACTTTTATTGAAACATTGTTTTCATCAAGCCAATTTTGATTTTGCTATCAAAATTCAGTCTTTTTCAATTGGACTTAATCACTGTCATACAGAAACAGTTTATTTTTTTCTGAGAAACATCTTTACAATATCTTTGTGTGCAGTTGTTGATTATTTACAATAATGTATTGAATCAAGAAAATGGGTTGAATTGGCCAGATAAGCCCCCTGAGGTTTTCTATTGGACTGAATATAACATTTGCAATTCAAAGACCTGGCCACTAGATGGTAATCATGGACTACAGTGGTTTCACAATTAAATTATCTTGATACTTAGTTTGGGGATTATGCTCTACACAAAGCTATTTTTAAATCTTTGTACCTCAAATAAAAAAGCATACTCATCTATAAATATCTATATCAATACCTATTTGCTGTACATACATATTTAGACATACAACATATGAAATTATTTCAATAGTATTTTAAAGTTCATTTTATTATATTGCTCAGAATGTTGAGGGATAATAAACATGTTTAGATATTTCTATTTTCTATTCCTTTACTTATTTTGTTACTTATCAAATTAAAAATGTAACTCAAAAGATGCTTAATTCACATTCCACTGTTTTTTTTTTTTCTATTAAAATGTGCCACTTGGCTTAATCTCAGATTGCCATTCAAAGTAATATGCTTACCATATATGGAAACTCCATAAAGTCCATAAAATAACAGACAAAACACATTTTAAATCTTTGTGTTTTTTTGCAATGATGTTTTGAGGAGATGCAAGTATAACAAGGATACAATCTTTGACTAATAATGATATTTTGATTTACGTGAGATGGCAGTGTTGTGTCTTCAACTGCTGGTTTAAAGTGCATTAAGGTATTCTCCCATAAGGCAACTGCCATCCTTTCTGCGTTTTGGAATTTAGTTAAGCTACCAGAAAGCAAATCTGGTCCCGTTAATTTTCCATTTTTCCCCTAAATCTATTTCCCTAAATCTATTTGTAACCTAAATTAAATTGGCACCAAAGAGAACTGGTCACACCCCTCTGCTTCTACAGAACAGGCTGACAGTCAAAGAGAACGTTTGCAATAATGGCTTATTATTGCTGTCTTGTGAAAATTGACAATAAAATTAAAGTAATTAATGTCCTGGTTTTTTTTCACTGGAATTTCCATTTCCTGGGCATGATTCTATTGTCTCAACTAGTTTGAAAATTCCTTAACAATATTCTATATTCTAGCTGCTATGGCAAGTAGGATAACATCACAAAAATATAGTAAGCTAGCTGAATATCTGAATTTAGCCGTGCCTTGTTTAGTAACCATGGAATTAATAGAGATTTCCACAAACACCAAGCCATTTTTCTCAAGAAGTAGTAAAAAAAGGAAAACAATTAGGAGATAACTTTGTTCACCAGATTTTGAAAACTTTCTTTGATTTTTGTAGCTTCAGTAATTGGCAAAACATTTCTTTTTCAGGTTTTTTTTTGGGGGGGTGAAAAAACATAATGAAACTTTAAAGCAAGAAATTTTCAGGCTCTATTTCACAAAATATGCCAGTGAGCAACATCATTAATGTTTGCTTTCCATTGACAAAGAAAAAATAATTACTATCTCAGGAGTGCAATTAAAAGCCTAGCCTAGCATTAAACCTTATATATTTATTTAGTGTACAACAACACTTTGGAGTCTGTACTATAAACATGAGATTGTCAATTAATAATCTATTTTTACAGGTATGCCTCACTGAGTAACGATTCAAATGTTACAGGTGACATCGTTCTCCTCTAACTAAAGGACAAAAATTATGAACACTTACTAGCTTTGCAAGACTGAGTAGACAAAGACCTAAATAAGCTACATGTTGTCATGCATTTACTTTTGTATTTATGTGCTATTCTGATACAGCTCTATGAAATAAAATGAAGCAAAATCCAGTTAAATTACCCAGTTCATAAAGCCCAGACTGTATGCTACCATCTGTATCAGTGCACAATTTAAAAGAGCGCCAGAAAATAAAGGACACAATGCATTATGCAGGCAGTTCTAAAGTATTTTCTGGTACTTATTGTTTGTTCCATTTTATAACTGGCTCTTCATATTGCTGACATTTGCATTCATGGAAATAATTAGTCTCGAACATCAAAAAAGCACTATTCGTGATTTACAAATATATATAAATGATTCAAGGTAATCGAATTTCCTTAATGCAAGTAAAATCAATGTGCAGTCATGAGCAGCAGTCCTAAAACCACAACTTTAAATTAAAGATAATTAAACTAGTGACTGTTAACAACATGGGGAAAAATTTCAAGTTTGGGGTAGATTTTGTTATGTTCATTGCAACACATATTAGTGAAACATCAATATAATTGAATATAATTCAAGCAAACATTCAATTAAACCCATACTGCATCTAGAATATGTTAAGCTGACAGTTTCATCTAAATTACTGATGTTTTTGGAGACATAAAACATTGGGATAAATAGCTAGTGATTACACTTTCTCAAATCTTTTACTGCCCACTAGAATTTCAAAGCTGTTTATCCTCCCTATATTTTTTACTCCTTTCATTTAAAATGAGAGGACTCAGACTGGTGCATTTTAAGATCTTTCAGATTCTTAGAAATCTAGCATCAGATGAATTATTGGCAAAGAAAATGTTTTGGAGTTATACGACTACTTGCATGAGATACTGAAGCAATAGTTTTTTTCAGAGTGTAACAACACAGTCTAAAGTATTATATTGGAAAGCTTCAGGGCTCTCTCTCCACTTAAAACTGTAAATAAATAAGTAAATGAAAATCTTTTAAATGAAACATCATTTATTTATTAGTTTTTTTTCTTAGTCACAATGCAAGTCCTCAAAATTACATTTCCTCAGTCTTCAATTTTCTTTAAGTGTAAGACAACAAATAAATGTTTGACTCTATGCCCTTGTGATTACTGGATAGACAAAATGAACATGTGATTGCTAATAAGGGACTCAGGAATTACTGGGAAGCATGAAATTGTTCAAACTTCTTTTAGTATAATTTGTAATAGAGAAATATCTAAAACTAAAGCACAAAAATATAGCAGAAAATTGATTTGCATGAGATCAGAAAAATGAAAGTGATATTATGTATTTGATTTTATATGAAGAATAGTAATTTGCAAAAATTTATTGAGCCTATCTTTTTTGTCCAATAAGACATTCTGTTTTTTATGTTTCTTTCATCTCTTCATTCTCACAAAATCCTAAAAAATATGTACAATTTTTATCATTCCCATATAGTCATGAAGAAGCAAAATAGTTGTTGTAAAAATAGCTGTTGTGAAAACAGATGTGACAAGAAAAAATAGATGTATTCATATACTCAGCAACTACATATAAATGTTTATTCTATGCTACCTTCTTTTCTAAAGATCCATGGTTACTCTCCTCTTCTGCTCTCGTAGTCCAAAGGAGGTAATGATTGGCGTGCCTTTAAGGAAGGTATTGATTGCAACATAGTGCAATCAACGCACTGAAGATTGGGATGCTTTCAGAAAAAAATAACTAGGATTTTCTGGAGGAAGTGATATTTATATACCTGAAAAATGATCAGGAATTGGTTTTAGGTCAAGAAAAGAGAAATACCAAGAGCCCCAAAGAAAGAATGAGAATAATATATTTTGGGAATTAAAGTACTTTAGTGCCATACATCTAGCTAGTACCTGCATCACTTTAAGATAGTTTGTGATAATTTGGGAGGTGATGGAAACGTGAAAAGGTGGGGTCTAAGAGGAGGTCTGGTTATTGGAAATGTGACCATGAAAGAGTAATTGGGACTGTAGTCCCATTCTAATCCTTCCCTTTCAGTTCCTGGATTTAATGTGAGCACTTTAACCCACTAACCACTCCACAGACCCAAAGGCAATGGGGCCAACTGATCAAAGACTGAAAGGTCTAAATCTAAGCCCAACTAAACCTTTCCTCTTTCAACTTGATTGTTATGGTAATGGGAAACTGACTAAGGTAAGTATGTTTTGGGTTTGATACTCAAAATACTAAGCAGATCATGAATTTTCAAGCCTCTATTCTTTGTGTGGTACTGGGTGTTAAAACCGGTCCTCTCCTACATCCCCAAACTTTCAGTTTTTATTTTGAGACAGGGTTTTTCTAAGCTACTCAGGCTGGCCTCCTACTTGCGATCTTCCCATCTCTTATAAGAATGAAACTTGGTTTGCCCAGAATAGTCCTAACTTAAGTAGTAGTAGTAGAACTTTCTGCCCCAACTTAGTTAATAGCACCACTTTATATTTTCAGAATTTTCCAGTTGGGCACCAAATTTTGTGTATGGGAGATAGAACTTTTGCTTTTCTTATTGATTGATTGATTGATTGTGAGGGCTATAGCAGCCATAGAAGTTTTTTGTTGTTGTTTTATGTTTTGTTTGTTTTTGAGACAGCTTCTTTCAATGTAGCTCAGGCTGGCCTTGAATTCAAGGTGATCCTCCTACCTCAGCCTCCAGAGTGCTGGAATTGCTGACTTGGGCCATCATGCCCAGAGTTTTATGCAGAGATTGGTCACAATTAAATTCTTTAAAAAAGTCAATAACAAGAAAGCATCAGAGTTTGAAGGTGGTCATCCCCCAAGGCTTCGTGTTATAGAACACATCTCTGTAGTGACCAGTTTGTATTAGAAAGCAGTTACCAGTTAAAGCCTGTTTTCTCAGCTTCTTATGTAAACCCCCACTTTCCTTCATTTCCCATCTCCTGACTTTAGGCCAACCAGGATAACCTTTGAGAATACTTTGAAAATTGAAGAGCTTTTGCTGTCTTGGGTTACTGAGTGAGTGCATGTGTAAACAGTGGCACATCCTCACCTTCCACCTCCCAAACCAAATGAAATTTACCTGAGCAAAGATTAAACTTCTGTTTTGTTAAAATCTAAAGATCTCAGGGTTTACCAGATAAATCACTAATAAAACTGTGGAAATAATCCAGATAAGAGATAATTCTGGCCTACTGAGAAGGAAAAAAGTGAAGAGTTACACTAAAAAATAGTATCATTTTCCTTTAAGATTTTTTGGTTTGAGAACAGGAGTCATTTTTAATGACAATTACTAATTCAAAGAATGGAAAAGTAAAATAACTTGAGTAAAAGAAAAAACTGAGTTCACTTTAAAAAGACTTTGAATCGCTTGACTATCCATTGAAATGCTCATAAGGTATCTCTAAATTATGGTATGGAAAATAAGAGATGAAGAGAGTTGAAATACAAATAATCACTTCTGTCGTTTCATGTAGCAGTTGTTTCTTTTCTCTGTATTTTATTTCTACAAAATATGGACATGCCAATAAATGTTCTTTCTTCTAGGACAATTGGAGACCCATCTCATGAACAAAAACTAAATTTACTATTTGTCGTAGAAAATGTCATAGAGAAACCTTTTTTTTTTTTTTTTGGTCAATATTTCTTTCTTTTTTTTTTTTTTGTCATCTTTTTCTTTTATAACACATAGACCAATCTTAATATAAGTAAAGAAGAAAGGCATGTTCTTATCTTTTCTACTAATTTCTTTCCACTCTATTTTCCTTTTCAACTGAATATTGGACACTGGAAGACTACAACCAGATGTGGGCATAGGAAAACCTGGAGAAGAGCAAGCCACTGAGTTTATCACTGTTTTTTGGCTGATTTTAGAGGAACTTGTGGGGTCCACACATAATCTAATGCAGAGGTGCAAGGTCTCACGAGCATTTGGAAATCATTCTCTACCTATTTTACAGGTCATCTTTGCCTGTGGTAAGCACAGAGTAAATGAGTTTCTCTTCTGAGCTTAAGGACTGGTTGAATAATCAACACTGAGGGATGGCAGGGGTTCAGAGTTACAATGTACATTGAGGTAGAGCTTAGTGAATGCAGGTATCTTTCCAGATTATAAAACCCAGAGACTATGATACTCATAATGCCTAGAAATATTTTTGTCACTAGCAACATATTTATTTAGACCCAGTTTTATACACTGAATTTAAATTGATATATTCTAACATTTTACTGATGAACTCTTCATTTCCTCTGAACCTGGTCCCAAGAAGTCAAACCATTCCAAAAAAAGCTACTGTGATGGGCCATCTTCCTTATCATCTATTCTCTTAACTTACATCTTTGTTTTAGCTACCCACACAATTCAAAATTGTTTTCAGTTTCTAATTACTTCATTTCCCACAGTTTGCTTGCCACTTCACTCAGCAGACTATGGTTCCTGAGACAAGTACTGCTGTGTACAAACCATTCTCTCAATACTCACTGCAGTCTCCTTTCTTGTTTTAAAATGAAGGACTGTCCCATTTCTTACTATACACCAACCCTCCTTGAATACCGTTTCAACTACTTTCTTCTCTATTTTATCCCTCCACTATATTTCTAACAGTACTAGCATTGTGTACGCATACATACAGATACACCTACAAATTTTAAAAAGTATATACATGTATAAAAATGTTTCCTTGACAATTGATTTTGAGCTCCTGCTTTCTGTATCTTCTTTATAGATAACCATTTAAGGAATTATTTTTTACTTCTTAATATATACTTAATATATGTTTTCTATGCAATGCTAAATGTAATTCACTCTAGTTTCCATCTCTAGTACAATCACCAAGGTTTAGCATGACTTTCATGGTAATAGACCCAAGATTCCTATTTAGCACTTACCTAAAATGATCACCAGCTAGTGTTACATCCATCCCTAGCTTTCTCTGATACAATGACATCCACCTTTCTCCTCTTCTATCTCTTATTTTTTGCGATTAAGAATTGTAATTCCCTAAGACCCTCTTCTTAATATACCCAGGTGGTCAACGATAGTATTTCCACTGGTGGATTTAACGCTGTTTACATGGTGATGGTGAACATATGAGTGTCTCTATCCCACAACAAGAAAAAAGTGCATTGCAGATCAAACAAACATATGAATATCTTCAAGAACACACTGTAAAACCTAGCTTACAAAAAGAACTTTGCCATGGGATTATTTCATGGGATTATTTAGATAAGCATCAGGATGCTAGAGCAGAGGTTCATTCTCAAAATAGCTGTACAGCACCCTGGAAAAGTGTGCAAGGTGAAGTTTGAGATCACATTGTATACTATCATATAGGTTTAGTATTTGCATCATACGGATTTGTATGATTTAGAGCAATGTAAAATCATTTAAACATTTTTAGAATAATCACCCTGAAAAAACATAGTACATGAACAGAGCTCAGTGACAAAGGGTTTGATTAGGACAGTGGCAACTCAAAGGATTTAGGATTGATGAAGTGTAGAAGAGAGTATCAATAGAAAAAAAGATGCAAAGTTTTAAGGCAATTTTTCACCCACGATTGTCACCGAACAGTAGAAAGTGACCTACATTATAAGATATTTGAAAGTTCCTTCCTTCCACCCAAACTCAAGTGCTGTTGGCTAAATAGCACATTCAAAAGCAGGAGAAGGATATTATAATCATCTCTGCCTTGTGACTTATAGGTGCTTTTCAGCTACAGGAATTGGCTATAAAAGCTCATATAATTTCAAGCTTTCATTGTACTCTCTTTTGCATTTCTGAGGAATAATGTGCAGCTAATAATTTAAAATTCTTATTTTTTTTAACCTAATCCAGTTCATTACTGAATGCAAAAATATTGGTTGCTAAAGAACTTGCTTATACTTTTGTGTCAGATATTTATGTGTAATTTGAGAACTTCAATAACTAGCCTTTCTGAAAGTATTTTTGTATGCATATTTAAATTAATTCTTGAAACATTAACTTTGATCTTTACTCTAATTTTTAGTGTTACTTTTCTTTCATTTTCACAGCATAGGGACTTCTAATATTATTGATTTTTCTTCAACCCTTCAAAAACATATTCTCCAACTTCACCCATCAGAACATTTAAGCTTCACAGTATTTGTATCTTTTTTTTATTTAAGAGAAAATGGACACAGAAAAGAAAAACAAAAAGCAAAAGAGACAAACAAACAACAACAAAAAATCCAATACAATAACATCACAGGTTTACAAAGTGAGATGATTGGAATTTGACAGTGGTTGTAATATTGCGCATCGTTACATTCCAAGGGGTTGTTTAGATGAACAGATATAGACATGCAAAATTGAGCTAATCATATGAGTATTAACTGTTCTTTTTTCAATAACTAATGCATTTAGTAGTATAGTCATTTTAATTATCTTATGTATACCTATATACAAATTTATGTCTTTTTCCTTATCCCATCCTTCTTTCCTCCTATCCCCTCTTGTTATCTTCAAAATAACTGCCCATATAAACAGGCACAATACAATCAGACAAAATAGTACAGGACAAAACCAATGAAAAACAAAACAATGGAAGCAAATCATAGTAAAACAACACATTACTATAATGCCTCATGTTATCTTCTAAGCAGTTGCTTATATCATCAGTCATAATACAATTAAACAAACCAAAATAGGATAAAATCACTCAAAACAAAACAATGAAAGCAATACAGGGTTTCAAAACAAGGTGATCAGATATCAGTAATGGCTACCATAATGTGTTTTGTTATCTTTGAAATAGCTGTCTATACCATCAAATGTAATAAAATTAGGCAAATCAAAATAGAATAAGACCAAACTAAACAGCTCAATGAAAACAATACAGGACTCAAATCCCAATGATAGATTAACAATGGCCACTGCCTGCCCTTTTCAGACACTTCCTCCCCTTTCATTTTTACAATATGTATTGTGTATTTTGAATCCTACTAACTCCTTTAGTTTTTTTGTACTAGGGAGAAAACATGATGCTCACACATGTGGCTCTGGGCCATTTCATCCATGAACATAATCTTAAATTGTATCCATTTACCTACAAGAGGCTTGAGGTTATTTTGTTTTATAGCTGAGTAGTTTTCCATTGGATAAAAATGCCATATCTTTCTTGTCTACTGGGTAGCTAGTGGGCAAGCTACCCCCACTTCTTTCTGGTTCCCTGTCACATACAGCATTATTCTCTGTCCTTTGACTTTCAGGCTATGAACCCCCTCTCAAGTTCAATGTGTTTCTTGTATAAAGCATATTGGTGGATCCTGTCTCCTGAACCACTCTCTGCCTGTGTTTCTTTCCATTGGTGGATTGAGGCCATCTACATTAATGGTTAAGGCCAACATGTACTGCCTCTTCTCTGCCACGCCACTTTCCTGTAGTTGGCTGACCACTTTTCCTCTCTACTCAATAGTCTGCTCCATTCAGCAATATCCCTCTGCCACTGTTTCTGGAACTGTGGTCTTTTTTATCTCTCTCCAAAACATCCTTCAGTATTCTTTGTAGGGTTGGCTTGGTGGTCATAAATTCCTTCAGTTGTTCTTTGTTGTGGAAGTATCTTGTTTCTCCATTAATTTTGAAAGATAGTTTTGCAGGGTACATCAATCTGGGTTGGTAGGTGTTTTCTTTCAGGGCTTTAAATACTTCACTCCAAGCTTCTTGACCTGATGGTTTGTGTTGAGAAGTCTGCTGTGATTCTGATGGGTTTTCCTTTGTAGATGATCTGTTTTGTTTCTCTAACAGCTTTTAATATTCTGTTCTTGTGTTGAATTTCTGGGATCTTGATTACTATGTCCAGGTATAGATTTATTTTGGTTATGGTTAGCTGGAGTTCTACATGCTTCACTTATCTGAGAGTCACTTCCTTTTCCCATGCTTGGGAAGTTTTCTAAGATTATTTCTGTAAATAGGCTTTTAATTTCATTTGCACTGACCCTGGCTTTTTCACTCATACCTTTTACGCTGAAGTTATGTTTCTTTGGGTTGTCTTGCAGCCATTGTATTGTTACTTCCAGGTTCCTTGTTATTTTTCAGAGCTCTTTCCTTTCATGATCATAAGCTGCAAACCTGTCTTCAAGGTTTGAAAGTCTATCTTTAGTTTCTTTCAAGTGGTTTTGCCAACTTTCATTGGAGTTTTTGATTTCCCGGTTATCTCTTTGAATCTGTTTCATGTATTCTGAATCTTTTTTGTATTGTTCCTTCAAAGTTTTCCTCATTTTCCTATGCTCCATTTTTTCATCTATGTCTCCTTTAGAGTTGCCTAGCAGTTCTTTTATTATGTTTTTTATTTCTTCTTTTAGTTGAGTTAGTATTTCTCTTCTAATTTCTTTTATAGCCTCTTGAAGTTGTTTCCTTACTTCAGTTGCCATCACCTCAGAAACTTTAGTTGTGGGACTCTGGATCTCTTCTGCGTTTGCATCTCCTGGACTTGCTCTGTTTGGATTGGAGGTCAGAGGCTGCCTTTTGCGTCTTTGTCTTAACATATTCCTGGGTTCTTCTGGGCAAATGGGTACTGGGGGCCCAGGCACTCCTCTCAATGGCTGCAATTTCTCTGAAGTGAGACTGGTTCTTCTAGCCAGTGTTGATTATGGATATCTGATGGTTGCCACTGGGGGCGCTGTTGTGGAGCTATCTGCTGCCTTTCCCCAACCCACTTTGGCTCTGATGGCTGGTACAGTGTGCGCAGGCATGCAGCCAGCACCCACGAACCTGGGCTGGCGGGCTGGTCACCCATGGACTCTCCACCCCACCACCCCTGGAGCGCATGTGGAGCTGCTGTCTCCAGATAGAGCTAGTCACCCGCAGGGACCCTCTGAGGTGGCCCCCAGAATGCATGCAGGGGCAGGGCTCAGCCTGAGAAACCTCCACGGGTCTGTGCCCAGCCAGGAGTCCCCAGCCCAGCTCCAAGATGTCACCCAGCCAGTCTCTTCCTCTCGTGGGAGGGTGATGACCTCTGCACACTCACCGTCAGCCAGTTCAGTTCTCCAGGTCTGCTCCCCCTGTCCACTGCCACTCTCCTCCAATGCTGCCTCTCTCAGCAGAGGCCTCCCTCTGGGGTCACCGCTGCTGCTGCAGCACCTTGATCGTGCATCCCCAGGTTCCAGCAGGTCCTCTCACGCAGTCGGTCCAGCTCCGGGCAGAGGTGCTGCCGGCTACCACCCTCTTTGTTTAAGTGTCTCTTTTTACTCTTTCTGTGGGTTTCAATTCTCGCTTTAGATTCTTCCTGGGTCCAGAGGACCCACTTCCGTCCTTCTTGTCTTCCCCATGTTGCTATATTCCGACATCTGGGTGGTATCTCTCAGGGAGGCCGTTAGCTCTGCTGCTTACTGTTCTGCCATCTTGTTCTTCTCCCTCAGTATTTGTATCTTTTGATGTGGCTACTTAATTACAATGTCCTTTCTCTGTACCTTTCATTTTTGTTTTGTCAATGAATATTGCTAGCCCATTTTTACTTTGTAAGTTTTGTAAGAAATAATTCACAAATTCTTTCAACAGATAATGCTGTCTCTATTTTAATCACTGATACACATCCTTGAAATTTATGATTGCTTTCCTCAGATTTTCCAGTGAATGCTGTAAGGTCTGGTAAATTTTTCTCTCTTTGCTCTTGTGGAAATCCATTCTTCTGAGCCATGTAAACAGTGTAAATTTGTGCATGGCTTTGAAGTAGGGTTACCTTATTCCATAGGTTGTGAAGTTTATTTTGTCACTGAAAATCTGATTGAATTAAGAATCATTTAATTAGATAAGGAAATTTTACTAATGCAACAAAACATGAGATTAGGTTTGTTACCTTAGAATAATTTTATAAGGCATTTATTTTCTTTTCCTATGAATATCATGGTTTACTCTTTATAGAATAAATAATCTAGACATTAAAATCTTGGAGCTAAGAAGTTGAAGTCTTGGATTTTAATCATAGCATAGCTATTTGCCAGCTGTGCAACTGGATTTACAAAATAAGGGCTTTTTTATATTTTAGTTTTACATAAGAATGTAGAGTGTGTGTCTTTTGGGAATGTACAGAACTATATTTAGAATAAATAACAAATTTTAGGTACTATCACTTAACTTTTGGTTTATCTAACAATTTTTGTTTTGACAGTTTGGTGTTTCCTCTACAAAAATGTTTTAGTTCTTACAGACATAATAAAAATGTTAATTTTTTGCAGGTTTGGTGGTCCAACTGTGTAATTCAACCTACTTAGGAAATTGAAACAGTATATTAACAAATTAACATTTGGGCAAATTAACAAGATCCTGGCTCAAAATAAAATGAAAAAGAACTGGGAGAGTAGTTAATGGCAGAGTGACTGCCTAGCATGCATGAGGTCATGGCTTCCATTCTCAATACTACAAAAGAAGTTACATTTTTATGTTTCCTGTTCATACTGCTTACTTTTTCTTCAATTTAAAATGGAAAGATTTCTTTTTAACTTAATATTAAATCTTTTGCTATACTCAGAACCTCTGGTATTTTAATTGAAATAATAAAAGTAAGCTTATATTATAAACAATTCAATTTTACTCTATCACTTCTCCATCACTTAGAGGTCAATGAAATTATTATTGTTAACATTTACCTCCCACAGTATCAGTGGGTTCATTCAAACAATATTTTTGGAATGTGTGAGGTAGTACAATGACTTTATTTCAAGGTTGTGATTGACTGACTTTGCTACAGATTATTCTAACCCCCCTTTGAAGTTTAGATTTAGTTAATGTTGTGGTCAGGGGTTACAGGGAGAACAATCACATAAAGGACACAGAATTTATAATACCGTTTTATGATGGTCACCCAGATTTAAACACAAGAAAGTGCAGGAAATCTAAAGACTTAAAATATTCAGCCAAGGGTTTGGATCCCACAGCAATGTCCTGCATGAGTCCAGCTGAAGATCCAGAGCCCATGACAATGCCTTCCACAAATCCAACTGAAGGTCAAAGAGCCCATGATAAGGACTCAATGCCAGTCTGCTTTATGGATCTGCATGGGGAAGACCCAAAGGTCAGCAGTGGAAGCTAGAAAGTCTATGCCAGTGGGGTGAAGGAGCTGTGCCAGAGGTTGAGCGTTCTGTACTGGAGCCAAGAAGCAATGCTCAAAATAAGGACCAGGGCTACCCTGAAAATACCACAGCCATCCTCAATGATAGTGAGGTCCCAAGCTCCTCTTACAATGAGAACAGTTGAGTACCTGCCAGGAAACCAGCGTGACAAGCTCCTCCTGGAGATTAAACAACACACATCTTCCCCTCCAGAGCCAGGAAGCAATGCTCAATGTGAGGAGCAGAGATACCCCAAAGTGAACAGCAGCCACCATCAACAAAAAGGTCCCAAGCTCCTCTGATGATAATGGCTGAATCCATATTGGGGGAGCCAGCATGACAAGCTTCTCCAGGAGAACCAATGGCTCAAAACAGCAACACTTAGGAGAGCCTACAACGCCTTGCTTTTCTTCACCACGTCTCTATTTATGCTGGCAACTTTCCTCAGGTGGGCCTTCTACACTCAGCACCATGCCAATTTAATTCAACTGATGTTAAATTAACTACCAGTTTTTAATCCATAACAGTCAAAAAAGTGGCCCAAAACAAAACTAAACTCAATTTTAATCAACAAAAACCTACAGACAAAGAAATAAAATTTATTTTACTTTTCTATATGATTTGGAGACTACAAAAGTTCATTTGCTTTTGCATGATCATCAACATATTGACTGTAAAAGTTTAAATTAGAGGTAATTTATATTCAAACACATACACATATCCACATTTCTTCTCTTAATTTTTTTTTGACATTTCTCAATTCCTTACTGTGGGGTACAGGTAGTGATAAGACATGAACCATTCTAGAGGAGTGTACATAAGTATGAATTCAGGACAATGAGACACTTCATACATTTTAGCAGTGTAGGAGAACTATAAAACCAGTGGAGATGCACAGAGGAGCACAGAGGAGACTCATCTTGATGGGTGGGAAAAGGATGGTTTTGAGGAGAGATGATTGTCGAACTAAATTATAAGAGGTATTTGAATGAATGCAGTAAAGGAAGTGGAGAAAAAGAGAAAATTCAGATGAAGTTAAGAGCAGATTGAATAACCACTCAGTGGTTATTGGTGGGAATATGGGCATGCTCATATGGCTACTTAAAATCTCATTTGCCTATAAATTTAGTACAAAAAGGACTAGATTAAAAATCTTCTTGATGGTGTAAATTCATAGTTCAACTTGGGTCCAGTAAAGTTTGCATAGCACCTTCATATTTCAGAGATTCAGAAATCATCTTAGTATAATAAGATTCAAGTGATTGTGTACAGACACTACTTATTTTTCTCAGAAGGTTGACTGCAGGACTTGCTTGGCAACCTGACTGCAAGATGTTAAAGGGCCTTGTGTAAGATGCCAAAACGTTTGTACATAACCTATACACAGCCCCCTGTATGGTGCTTTAGGTCACATTTAGATTACTTACAATATCTAATGTAACCTAAATGCTAAGTAAATAACTGCTATACTGTATGATTTTGGAAAATAAGATAAGAGTAAAACCTACACATTATGGACAATATTTCTTCAACTATTTTTTATGCATGGTATAATCTGAGACAATTGACAGAGGACTAACTGCATCATGTGAATTCAAATTTCTCTTTCAAACTCATATGCTATGAAGTTGATTGAGTTCAAGCTTTTAAAAAATTTACATTACTTTTAACGTTTTGTACATAATAGAAACCATTTGAATAATTTTTCTGAGTTTAAATCTTGAATCTTTGTTTCATTAAGAACCTATCATTCAGAGAAATTTTAAAGTTTATTGTTATCATTCACAGATGAATTAATAAATAGTTTATCCTATAAGTTATTTTTTATTTTATGGTGAAAAGATAAAACAAAATTTCATAACAAAATAATAAATACATTACAAGTTATCTTTAAAGTAGCTGCTCAGAGTACAAGATATGAGCATAAAAATTTCTCCACTTGATATTAGCACAAGCATTCCTTTTTAATGAACTAAGAAATATTAATAGTATAACTGATTTTCATTTTTTCCCCTTTCTTGTACTGACTTTCCCCTTTCCCCCATCCTAGTTCAATTTTGCTTTTGAACAATTTCTTCCCATTTCATAATATCTATTGTAAATTTTAGACCTTACATACTTTTTCAGTTTCTCATATCAGGGAGACAATACTATATTTCACATGCAAGTCTGACTAATTTCACTTATGAGTATGATCTCAAGTTGTATCAAATTGCCTATAAAAATCTCAAGTATATCCTTCTTTATGACTCAGTAGTAATCCATTGTATAAAAATAACACATCGTTTTTTATCCATCACTTGGTTTATGTGGATTTGGGTTGTTTCCAAGATTTAGCAATTGCAAATTGTGCTGCTATAAACATGGGTGCACATATAGCGGTGTGGTATGATGTTTTTAATTCTTCTGGGAAGATACACAGAAAGAGAACAGCTGGGTCAATGGCACATTTAACTGGATTTTTGAGGAATCTCCACACTGATTTCAACAGTGTTTGCACAACTTTACACTTGCACTAACAGTGAAGAAGGGTTTTATTTTCCCCAAAATCCCTTCAGCATTTGTTATTGGTTGATTTCTTGATAATAACCATTCTTTCTGGGGTGAGATAGAATCTCATTGCTGTTTTAAATTGCATCTCTTGAATAACCAGTGATGATGAACATTTTTTCATGTATTTATTTGTCATTTATATTTCTTCTTTCTGTTAAGTATGCATACATATGAGATGTCCACTTTTGGATTGGGTCTTTGAATTTGGGGTTTCAAAATTTTTTCAGTTCTTTGAATGTTCTAGATAGAAGTCCTTTGTCTATGGAACAGTTGGCTAATATTTTTTCAACTCTATGGGTTGTCTTTTTACTCTGTTGATGATTTCTTTTGATGTGAAAAAGCTTTTAATAAGATGAAATCCCAGTTGTTTATTCTATGAAGTACCTCCTATGCAGTTTGGGTTTTGCTCAAGAACTCTGCCTACACCTATGTCTTCAAGATTTCTATCCACTTTCTTTTCCAGTAAATTTAGGGTTTCTGTTTTAATATGTAGATCTTTGATCCATTTTGACTGTAGTGTAGAGCATGGTGAGAGACATGGGTCTAGTTTTAGTCTTTGGTGTGTAGAGAGGCAGTATTTCCAGCCTCATTTATTAAAGAGGCAGTATTACTTCCAGTGAATGTTTGGACACTTGGTCAGAGATAAGGTGGCTGAGTGTATTTGTAATTATGTCTGCATTTTCTAATCCATTCCATTGATCCTCAGGTCTAGATTTTTTGTTTGTTTGTCTGTTTGCCAGTTCCATGTTGATTTTATCACAATAGATTTGTAGTGTAATTTCAAGTCAGGGATTGTGGTGCCTCCTGCTTTCCCTTTGTTGTCCAGCATCGCCTTCATTATTCTAAGTCTCTTATGTTTCTAAATGAATTTGAAGAACTTTTCCCTAATTCTGTGAGGTATGCTAATGGTATTTTGATTGGAAATGCATTAATTCTGTAAAATATTTTTGGGAGTAGGGTCATTTTCACTGTGTCATTCCTATTCATGAAACTAGGGATATTTTTGCATGTTCTGATATCCTTTTTGATCTCCTTTTTCAGAGTACTATAAATTTTAATATATAGATTTTTTACTTCCAGTGTTACATTGATTCCTAAGTATTTCATTTTTTGCATGCTATTGTGAAAGTGTAGTTTCCATAATTTCCCTCTCAGTTAGTTTTTTCATGGTGTACAAGAATGCTATTGATTTTTCAGTGTTGACTTTGTATCCAGCTATGCTACTAAATTTACTTATTAAATCTAGAAGCCTTTTGATGGAGATTTTGGGGTCTTCTATGTAGAGTATCATGTCATCTGTGAATAATGACAATTTAACTTCTTCCTTTCCTATCCTTATTCCTTTTATTTCTCTCTCTTGTCTAATCACTCTGTCCAGTGTTTCCAGAACTATATTGAATAGTAGTGGTGTTAGTAGACAGCCTTGTCTTATTCCTGATTTTAGAATGAAAGCTTTCAGCTTCTGTCCATTTAGTATGATGTTGGATTTAGGTATGTCATAGATGGCTTTTTCAGATTGAGGTAAAGGTCTTCTATTCTGATCTTCTATGAGTTTTGGATTTTCAAAAGCTTTCTTTGCATCTATTGAGATGATCATGTGATTTTTGTGTTTGACTCTTTTGATATGAGATATCACATTTATTGATTTGTGTTTGTTGAACCATCCTTGTATCCCTGAGATGACTCTCACTTGGTCATGGTGTACAATATTCTTGATGACTTGCTTTTTTCTGTTTGCTGGTATTTTATTGAAAATTTTTGAATCTTTGTTTATTAGGGAGATTGGTCTGTATTTCTCTTTTTTTAGCAGGGTCTTTCTCCAGTTTTGGTATCAGGGTAACACTTGTCTCCAAAAATAACTTAGGGGTTTTACTTCCCTTTCAATATCACTAAGAAGTTTAAGGATTATTGACATTAAATCTTGTCAAATTGAGCAGTGAACCCAACAAGACCTGGACTTTTCTTTGTTGAAAGTTTTTAATTATATTTTCAATCTCATTAAGTGATATTAGGCTATTCAAAATTTGTATATCTTCTTGTGTCACTTTGGTATTTCATATGCATCTAAGAATCTGTCCATTTTTCTGTGTTTTCTATCCTATGAAATTAAAGGTTTTCAAGGTAGGTATTCAGGATCTTCTGAATTTCCACAGGATCTGTAGTGATTTTACCATTTTCATTCCTCACTGCATACATTTAAATCTTTTATTTCCTTTTTTCATAAATTTGGCTAAAAGTTTTTCAATTTTATTTTTTCTTTTGAAGAATCAACTTTTCTATTAATTAATTTTTTGTATTGTTTTCTTAGGCTCTTTTGCATTATTTTCTCCTGTGATCTTTGTAATTTCCTCCCTTGTATGGGCTTTGGTTTGACTTGCTCTTTTTCTAGAAGTTTCAATTGCAACATTAGGTTGTTTATTTGCACGCATTCTGTTTTCCTGATGTGAGAATTCAGCACTATGAATTTACCTCTTAGGACTGCTTTCATTGCATCCCACAGATTACTGTAAGTTTTATTTGTGCTTTATTTTAATCATAGTTATTAATGTCTTCTTTAATTTCATCTGTGAGCCATTGGTTGTTTTTGAAGATGTTATTTAATTTCCATGTGCTTATGGGGTTTTTGCCATTTCTTTTCCCATTAATTTCCAATTTAATTGCACTATAGCCAGATAATATATATGGTATAATTTCAATTCTTTTGCATGTTTGATGGGCTAGTATTTTAGAGAATGTCCCGTGTCCAACTGAGAAGAATGTGTATTTAGATGATGTTGGGTGGAACACAATTGACTAATTCCAATTCATAAACTTGGTTCATTTCTGATATTTCTTTGCTGATGTTTTGTCTGATTGATCTATCTATTTGTGACAGTGAGGTATTAAGGTCACCCATTTCAACTGTGTTACCGCTGTTTTGATTTTTTCATGCTTACTAATATTTGTCTTATGTATTTGGGTGCTCCTATATTTGACTCATACATATTTATGATTAATATCTCTTCTTCTGAATTTTTCTCAAGTCTGTAGTGACCTTCTTTATCTCTTTTGGTCATTGTTGCTTTGAAGTTCACATTGTCTACAAACAAAATAGCTACTGCTACTATTTTCTTAGTTCCTGTTGCATGGAGTATTATTTTCCATCCTTTGACTGTTTCTATGACTTTTTTTGTGTTAAATATATATCCTGTATAGTTTTTTGTTGAATCTTGTTTCCTGGTTCATTCTCCCAGTCTGTTTCTTTTGATTGGTGAAATGAGACCATTTACACTATGGTTATAACAGATATGTATTGACTTATGTTTGTCATGTTATTTTCTTGCTGTTGGTTCCCTGCTTTTCCTTTCTGTTTAATTGCCTTCCCTGATTGGTGGTTTCTGTTATTCTTATAATCGTGGTCATTTTTTTCCCTGTCTATAATGTCTTTCAATATTCTTTATAGTTTGTTTTTTGGTGGTCATGAACTTCTTCAGTTGTTCTTTGTCATAGAAGTATCTTATTTTCTATTAATTTGGAAAGATAGTTTTGCAGGGTACATGAATCTGGGTTGGAAGTTGTTTTCTTTCAGGACTTGAAATACTTCACTTCAAGGTTTTCTTGACTTGAGAATTTGTGTTGCAAAGTCTGCTGCGATTCTGATGGGCTCTCCTTCATTGGTGATCTCTTTTTTTTTTCTCTAACTGCTTTTAATATTCTGTTCTTGTGCTGAATTTCTGGGATCTTGATTATTATATGCCTGGGTGTAGATTTTTTTTTGACTATCCTATTTGGAGTTCTATATATCTCATTTATCTGTATGTTAGATTCTTTTCCCATGCTTGAGAAATTACTTCTGTAAATATTTTTTATGTCATTTGTGCTCACTCCTTTTTCATTGACACCAGTTAATCTTATATTATTTTTCTTTGCATCATCTTGCAGCTGTTGAATTGCTATTTCCTCTTTTTTTTTTTTTTTTTTTTTTTTTTTTTTTTTTGGTCTTTTTGAGACAGGGTCTCACTATGTAGTTAGGGCTGGCCTCGGGCTCACTTTGTAGCCCAGGCTAGTCTCGAACTTACAATGATCCACCTTCCTCAGCTTCCTGAGTGCTAGGATTACAGGAGTGCACCACCACCCCTGGATTCTTTTGTTATTTTCAAGAAATCTTTCCTTTCATGATCACTAGCCACAATCCTATCCTCAAGGTATGAAAGTCTGTCTTTAGTTTTGTTCAAGTGGTTTTATTAGCTTTCAATGGAATTTTTGATTACTCGCTATCATTTGAATCCATTCCATGCATTGTATTTCTTATCTATATTGACCATTCATAGTTTCCATCCTTTTCCTACCATCATCTACATTTTTTTATCTAGCTCTACTCTAGATTTGCCAACCAATTCCTTGATGAATGTTGACATTTCTTTTTTTACTCAAGTGATTATTTCTGCACTGTTTATTTCTGAACTGCTTATTTCTGAGTTGATTTGCTCTATAATCTCATGAATTTATTTCTTTACTTTGGTTGCTATCATTTCAGAAATGTCAGGTGTGTGTCTTATGGTTTCCTCTATCTCATTGCCATCTGAACTTGTTCTAGGTGGGCTGGAGGCCTGAGGTTACATTTTGCTTCTGCATATTGTTATTTTCTATTTCAAATTTTTAAAATTTTGTTTTGTGTGTTGATCTTGTATGTTTTAGTAGTAGGTAGTTTATCACTAGTATCAAGCCCTCTCTATGTAAAATTTACCCTCAAGGAGGTCTTTTGTGTGTAGGAGGTTCTTGGTTTGCATCTGTCCCAAGGCCTTACCTTTCCAATTAATTAAGAATGAGATGTTGATATCAGTTTGACTTAGTTCCCAGTCCTCTGATGCTGGGTGCAGTGAGGTTATTACCCCAGAACTTCTCAGTATCATTATAGGAGTACTGTTGATTAAAACATATCACATCCTAGGTAAAATAGTATAATTAGCAGTAACAATAGTATCAAGCACATTTTAGAAACTGACAAACTGTAGTAAGTATTAATTTTGTACCTTTATGTATAGGAGTAAAATATATAGCAATATAATAGGACCAAATATAAATTGGGAACTGGTGTGCAAAGTGTTTTCCCTTGGTAGAGTAGTTTTGCCCTGTGGTGGGGAAATTTAAGAAGGATAGTGGATACAACAGAGATAACCAAAAAGAAAGAAAAAAAGTAGAAACCATGGTGGAGGACAAAGGATGACCTTGCAAGCTTTGGGCAACTAGAGAAGAGGGCAAAAGAGAGAATGAATGAGTGTGAAAGGGATTATTGAAGTTGACCAGAAAAATTAGAGAGACTAATCACTTAGATGAAAATATGATTAAGTCTAGAGAGATAAATCAAGGAAAGGGAAAGAAGGTTAATAGATTAGAACAAAAATATTGGTAAAAGACAAAAATAAGGATAGGAAAGGGAAACAATAAGCAAGAAAAGAAGAAAAATAAAATAATACAAAGTTTAAAAATTCCTCTGGTGTTCACTGAGAGTCCAAAACTACTGAATAACACTCACTGTCAAGCCTGCAGTAGAGTTTGTGCTAGATTTGAGATTGATCTTGGCTTCCAGATGTGGGAGGATGGGGTCAGAGTCTGCACCCAGTCCTCTCTGTGTCTCCCTTAGTGGCTTCCCACTCCTTACTCTGTTTCTCTTAGCAGCATCTCTCCCCCAGATGGTGTGTTATTTTCAGACATAGACAGCAGGCTTTTCGCAGACCCATGCGCCCTTGGTTCTTCCTAGTCCTGGCTCAGCCTTCTGTGTTCCTCTTCCGCTGGCAAGTCTCTGTGCTTTTAGTTTGTTTGCTGCAGGGTGAGTGGAATGCTGTGACATGGTCTGGTCCTCTGCTCTTCCTGCTGCAGTCCAAGGCTGCTCAGTCCAGACTGTTACTCCTCTCCTGAGGTGGGGTGCTAACTTCCAACTTGTTGCTTCACAAGTTCGACTTCCTCTGCTGTAGTCTGTAACTTTCTCAGGTGAGATGGGAAGGTGCTGTAGGGTGCCTGTCTGCTCCCACCCCCAGCGATGTGTGGACAGCCTGGGACTGCACCATCCCAAGGTGCAAGACTGTTGAGTTCCCTTCACCTCTCTAACCACAGGTCTTGGGGGAGGGGTTAGCTTTTGCATTTACTACACCCTCCTGTGGTCTTTAGTCTTGTTCCTGGCTATTCCAGTTAGTGCTCTGGTGTACAAAAGGAAAGGGAAGGAAACAAAACAGAAAAAGAGAAGAAAAAAAAAGAAAAGAAAAAAGGAAAACTGGCTGATCATCGGGGAGGGAGCAGTTTGTGTCGGCAGAATTTACTGCTGAACTGTAGCATCATCTGTTTGGAAGAAGGCAGAAAAGGCAGGAGACCTTATATCCCAAGTCTATCCTGTTTGGCTTGATTTAGCACACTATTTTAGCATATCCTTCTTTAAGGTCCAAGTTTGGGAGGCAATCATCCCGATCTGGTGATCAACCATCAGCTGGGTGGGCTGGCTGGTCATTTTATTAAGTCCTTTATCTATGTTTTGCTTTATTTATGTTTTATCTATGTTTTGCTTTATCAATCTCTTATATCAGATTGATTTTACTTTCAGGGAGAATGTCCCTCCTCTTTTTTCCTATCACCTGTGTTTTAGTTGAATTTCTCTGAGTAGCTCTGAATGAGGCTCCTCTTCTATTCAGCCATGATGTCTCTATAACTTCTTTAATAATTACAATTAATATTATTCACTACTTTTAAATTTGCAAACATTTTCAATTTAATAATGATTAATAATCTTTAAATATAAAATTATAATTCTAGATGTATTTTAATTGAGTAAACAGTTACGTATACTAAAAACAGGGCTGATATAATGCTGAAATAGATACAACTTTCATGGCCTCATGGCATGTGACTTTTGGTGTTTAAATTTAAGCAAAAAGGAAAATTTTGCATATTACTGAAACAAGATTTCAGATATTAGCAAAACCTAACTTTTGGAGGTAGAAGTGGAAATTGTATATGTGTACTGAACTGTCTGAGGGAACAGCATTTTATCTCAAACCTGAACGTGTGAAAGGGTGCCATGTTGGGAGACATAAAGTTCTCAAATGAATCTGAAGTGTAGATTTCATGTGGTACGAGATGTGGCTGAAGAGATCAGTATGATGTTTTAAGCAAGACAGTTACTGACCACAGAGACAGAAGGAAGTAAACATCTTTGATAGAATTAGAAGGCAGATACGGAGTGAGAGTAATTTCAAGAGTAAACTTGTTTTATGTGAAAAATTAAGTCTTCATAGATAAGCAACTCAGGATAAGCACTGACATTGAGGGAGAAGCATGTGATTCATTTTCAATCTTCCTTCCCTTTCTTTTCTTCTTTCTCTCTCTCTCTCTCTCTCTCTCTCTCTCTCTCTCTCTTTCTTTCTTTCTTTCTTTTTCTTTTCTTTCTCTCTTTCTCCTTTTCTTTCTTTCTTTCTTTCTTTCTTTCTTTCTTTCTTTCTTTCTTTCTTTCTTTCTTTTTCTTTCTTTCTTTCCTTCTTTCATTCTTTCTTTTGCTTGCCTGCCTGCCTGCCTGCTTGCCTTCCTGACAGCTCTTTCACTTTATTTCATCTCTCTCTCTCTCTCTCTCTCTCCCCCCCCCCGTTCCACTCACTCTCACTCCCCCCCGCTTTTTCTGTCCAGCGTTATGAAACCAAATTTTTGACCCTGAGCTATATTGCCAGCCCTATTAATTTAGAGGTAGGTTCCTGGTAAGTCATTAAGTTGCCTGAACTGAGCTTGAATTTATGATCTTCCTGCCTCAGGCTCCCAGAACTTTGCAAGCATGCAGCACCACATCCAGCTTGAACACACTATACTTCTGGTATATGTAGTGGACATTTCTCGTGAGATGTATTGTTCATCAGCACATTAAGAATAAACGATGCTGCAAATCAGTGAGTAGAACAACAATAGCACTCATTTTAGAAGAGAATAAGTAGGAAGAAGAATGCTGGTTTGTGAAAAGACTGAGTTTCTCATAAAGAGAATTTAGCTGGTTCCCTGGGCAGAAAGAGTTGTATTGCGATGATAGGCTCTGCACCCACCCTGGCCTGCAAACATTCTTGCTTCAAGCTGTATGTAAAGTGATTGCTTCATATGCAAAGCTGATTATACCACCTCTAAAAATAGGTAACTATTTTTTATTGCTTGGAGAATAAGACAAACCATTTTAGCTGGCCCACGAGGTTTGTATGGCTTGGTTCCGGTACCCTGTTACAGATCTCTCTTCCTCCACTGTTCTCAGTGTTGTATTCTCTGTGTATTGTTTGTGTTTCTTTCTGTCATTGGTTTATTCTTGAAATGTGCCTTTCTTCTTTCCTCTGCCATGTTACCTCACATCCTTTTCCCAGTCAGTGTAACTTTCTATCAGTGAAATCTTGAATTCCTGATAGGTCAAATCCTGCTTATAATCCATAGTCCCTTGCTGGTGTCTTTGATAACCACTGTTCTTAACAGATAGGGTTCCATAAAGGCAGGGGCCTTAACGACAAGTTAGTACACAGTAAGTTGTATGGCTTCAGTTCGTATTCCTTAAATGATTTAATAGATGAATTAAAGTAGGTACTAAAGTATAAAATAGTTGAGGAATTAAAAATGACTTCAACCTGTTACTTTAAGAAATATGGCTGTAATGAGGATGGCAAGGAAAGGGATGTAAAAAAAAGGAATTTAAGATTGAGGCATTTTACAGATAGATGTGATTCACCATATTTAAATGATGAAGTCCAAGAACATTCTATGTAACACACGCACACACACACACACACCTCTTCTTTTGCTGGGCAAATGTTGCCAAACATAATCCTCAAGCCGCTCTTTTTATACTTGCATCCTTTAAAAATAGTGCATTTAGTTTTTCACTGTTGAATTGACTATAACTGGTCCCAAACTCTATATGCATAACATCTTTTTACTGTGCTATCTTTCTCAGGTTTTCAACATAATGGTTTGTTGCTCTTGAGATAATAGTTTGAAAAATCATACAAGCTGTTGCAATATTTGCATGGTGATTATATGCTAAGCAGCAGCTTGGATTTTCTATTTCCATCTGCTTCAACTTAGTAAGTATAAGAGGGATTATTATTATTATCATTATTATTATCATTGTAATTATCTGAATTCCAAATTAGGAAACAGACAAACTGCGTATAATCTTTAGATGGATAAAAATAATTTTGCTGAGAGGAAATTTTTGTTTTACATAATAAAGTCTTTTGAATTTAATTCTGTTCTCAATTTTAAAAGGGCAAGTTTATTCAAGTGTAAATAATATGCTCATGTCTGTGACTAATGAAACCATTTTAAAATAATAAATTAGTCTGCAAAGCTTTCAGCATGTATTCTTTTTTAACATTTGCCCTTCAGTCCCTTTGAACAATGAAGGTAAACCCCCTCCCTGCTTGTCATCACTATTTATTTCTAAGAATAGAAATACTTCACTAATGTGAATCGCCTTTTGTTACAGAACTAGAAACCAGGGTAGAAGTAACTAGGGTTTCTGAGAGTCCAAACAAATTGAATAAAACTCAAGTAATTTGCTTCATGCAATCCCAGTGCTTTGAAGTTTTACATGAACCTTTGTACTATTAAAATATCTATTACTTGGTGTATTCAATGCTTGTGATTCATTTGATTTCGATGCAACTATACAAATGAGAGGAATTTTAGATAATTCTAATTGATCTGTGATTTACATTTGGTTCAACGATAATTCCTTTTTGTAGTGTTTCCTCCTCTAACTCTAAGGTATTCAAAGTTTAAATTTTATCATACAGCAGTCTTTCCAAAGATAAAGTGTATGCATGATACTAATTTTCAAGACAGATAAAATTAAAAAGACTTTTTGAAGAAGAAAACTCTCTACTATCCTGAAAATACAGTTCAGAAGAAGAGTTGTACACCTATTCTGGCACTATTACTGTTAGACCTAATCTGTGCATGTATGTGAAATTTTTGCTGAGATGTGAAGGTCGAAATGCACCTTTCAGAAGCTCCGTACCTCCTAACTTTCTAAGCTCTTGTGCACTGCTTATGTCTCCTGTTTAAGTTCCACCGCTGCCACTCTTCTGTTCTCTAATGCATCCCACTTGAGCAATGTTTCCCACCTTTCCTAAGAAGGGTCTCCGGGTTCAAACACTCTTCAAACCAAAGTTCACAGCTGCTGCTCTCTCACCTTTGCCTGCTTAGAATACTCTGCTCACCATCCTGCACCTAGAGTCATGCTTGCCCTTTTGGTATCTTTCTGATTTTGTTTCCTGAGAGAGGATTTCTACGACTGTAGAAATTAGGTATCCTAATGTACTGGTTCATCATGTCATGCCATGTGCTTTCAGATCAATTGAAATGTTTAGTCACATATTTATTAATGTTATTCAGTGCAAGTAGTGTTTTGTGTTCCCCTTACTTCACTTTAAGTTCCACCTCTGCCACTCTTCTGTTCTCTAATGTATCCCCATTGCTTCCTTGTGGGCTTGTGGCCTGTCAGTTGGTTAACATATAGCCACTGAGCAAATAAATAATTCATCATGAGGACTCAGGTTTTCATGGTAGAAATATATGTGTAGGATAAACAAATATTAGTGAAACTGTCTTTTGCAAATATCTCTGCTTTCTTATTTGTTTTGGAAAATAGTGAATTCAAGCACTTTCATTTTCTCTTCAGAATCTTGAAATAACTTGTGACTGTTAGACTTTATTTGCATTTAATTCTGGAATTTTTATGTTTTATTTTGTTATAGAAGTAATTCCTGACTCAAAATAGACACAAGCAAATTATTCTCCCTAAATGATTAATGATTTGCATTTTATCCATATTAAATCAAGCTAATCATCCAACACTTCCCTCATTGATCATGAAAAATAAATGAAAGCTTTATGTTCTGAATCATGAATTGGCCTATGTCAACAGTCAATCTCTATATAGATATTATATATATATATGAAAATATAAAATGAAATTATTTGTTTTAATGAATAGCATTGAAAGAAAAATTCTTCAAATATTGTGTATGTGATAAAAAATGCTTAATATTTAAATGATTAATGTAAATCAGCAAATCAGGACAAACAGAATTTGTAACTCTTAGTAGAGTATTTTAGAAGTGAAATTTTTTGTCTACATAAAATAAGTATCCTGAAAGCTTTCAATAATTTATCATTCATAGTAATGCCATATAATTATCAAAGGCCACCAGTGATATCCATTATCCTTAGTGAATATGTCAAGAATGAACTTTTGGCCTCAAAAAATGTGCCTGAGCAAGACAGATAAAAGTTATTTTCTTCACTTGAAATTGTCACTGCAAAGGTTAAGGGGGGCAGACTCTGGAAACCTGTGATAGCAACTCTCTTGTCAAGAAGTGGAATTTCATAAGAGAAAGCTGCTCTGAACATCATTAAATCAGAAGTTTTAATCTTTTGAAATGTAATCGGCATGCATTAAAAATATGTCATCAACACAAATGAACTTCAGTTGTTTTGATTACTTGTCCTGAAATAGCATAAAGTAGGTGTTAAGCAGTAAGTTCCTCAAATTAGTAGGCTGAGTGTTCTTGAAGATGAAGCTTCTCTATATTTTGATGTGTGTGTTCAGGCACAAACAGATAGTCAAAGCATGTTTTCTAGCAAATAAATATTTACTTTGAAAGTTACTGAAATCTTATATGTCACACTGAATTTTTTTCTTTAAGTATGGAAAAGGAATACATAAATAGTACAAAATTATTTTATTTAGTTTGATCTGAAATACTATAAATTAAAATTAAATATTAGATTTCTGTAATCAACATTGAAGCATTATATAAGATAAAATTAGGGGATTTAATTATGCTTATTTTGTGAAAATATATTAAATCAACTTTTAAATTATATATGCATGTTGAATATTTTACTTCGTGAGTAACTGTTTTTTCAAAAAAATCAAATTTTGTTTTTTGAAAGTAAAGTTCACATAATAAAAAATTATTTCAAATAGCAATTCAGTGACTTTTAGTGCATTTGTAGAATTGTAAAATCAATACCTTTATTTAAAAAACATTTCATCATCTCCCTCTAAATCTGTATATGTTAAGCGGTTACTACCTCTTTATCCAACTCCTCCAGGTTTGAGTAATCATCAGTCTTCATTCTGCACCTGTACAGTTACATATTCTGAACATTGCATATGAACAGAAACATATATATATATATATATATATAATTTTGTGTTTGGCTTATATTAGCACAGTGTCCTCAAAGTTCATCCACACTGTTGCAGGTGTTAGAATATCATTCTTTTCTTAAGTGTTTTATATGAATAGCATCCTATGTGTAAATCACAATTTGTTTCATCATACACCTGATGATGGATATTTAGGCTATTTCCATGTTTTGTCTATTATACTTAATTTGCAATGAGAATAGGTGTACACATATTTGAATTCATTTTTCACTCTTTCAAGTATACCCTAATACTGGAATTTCTGAACCATACAGTTATTATATGTTTAATTTTATGAAAAACAGCTGAATTCATCCTACAGTAACTGAAATATTATCACGACAGTGATTTTTTCACATTACTGCAATATTGGCTATTTTCTACTTCGATACTCATTATTGAGGATATTTAGTGGTATCTCATCACACATTTGATTTACATTTCCCTAATAAATAATATTGTAGAGCACCTATGCATGTCTTTGTTAATCACACATTTAATACATGGATCTTTGAATAAATATATATAATTCATATATATAAATATCATATATATTTCACATCTTAAAATAACAGTATTGAAGGTTGTTGTGTAAGAATAATTATCACATATCCTTAAAATAGCTATTGTTACATCTGCAACCCATTTAATTTGTACTGAGAAAGACCCTGCTCAGGCAGGTCTTGGACTTGTGATCCTCCTGCCTCAGTCTCCTGAGAAGTTGGTGTTAGAGGTATGTGCCATCATGCCAGGCTACTAGACTGTGTGCGTGTGTGTGTGTGTGTATGTGTGTGTGTGTGTATTAACACAAAAGTCTGTCTAGATCTCATCATTATTTAAGAATAGAACTATTGCTAGAGTCTCCATATTCTATTCCGCTCTTCTTTTACTGATTAACAGTAATATAACAACCATTGTTAAATTCCTATCATCTTGTTTTGAAATCCTTTATCACTATTATTTGTTGTTGCTGTTGCTGTCATTTTGCTTTTGTTGTTGTTTTTTGATTGTTCATTCCTTTATTTTTCTGTTTTTTCTCTCTAAAATAAAAATATAAATAAATAAAAGCATACATAAAAATCCAGTAATGTACTCAGGCTTGAGCTTACGCTCGGGGAACGGGGCTGCCAGTTGTGTAATCATCCTTCATTCTTCTCCTGATGATTGGTTTGGGAATGAAGGCATCCTAACTTCCAGGGAGGAGAGGCTTGCTAAAAATGTGTTTTAGGATGCAGTTGCTTTATGAGCCTACACAACTTTTTCAGATGCTGTCAGAAAGCATGAACACATGTGTTTCAGAGATGGAAAATGTACTACTCACACCACACCAGAGAAGCTGATCTTCATCAGGTTTATATCACTTCACATCAGTTTCCCCTGTGCCCTAAACCTCAGGGAGCAGTACAAAGGTGTAGTCATTAAAATGCTACCCAAGAGACAGTTTGTCATCCTGGCAAAAAGCTGAGTTTAGAAAATATCCTTATTAAAAAGAAAAGAAAAGAAAAGAAAAGAAAAGAAAAGAAAAGAATATCCTTACAAGGTAATTACTATTCATTTTGTCCCTGTTGAATGCATTACCATTATTATCCTGGTCAGAAAACTTAGAGAGAAACACAATCCTTGTATCTTAAGGAAGTCTGTTACACAAACAACATGGAAAGCAATAGCAAAAGTATTAATGTCTTCCTTCAGAATATGTGTAAAAATGCATTGGGCTCATGGAGAATTTTCTCTCCATAAATATTTACTCCTTTGTAAGTAAGAAGATTAGACCATCTCGCACCATCATGGAACTGCATCAAAGGCTCATAGAACCCTGAAAGCTCCTCAGTCAGGTTAGTGCAATCAGTGAATCCTGATGAAAGTTGATGCTGTGGTCACAGCACACAAATACAAAGATGATCTGAAGCCTTGCTTTCATTTTTTGAACCAATGAATCCACCAACCCTGAAACCCACCTTTCATTTGGACTTCTGACACATAAATAATAAATTACATATCATTCAAGTCATTTTCAGTTAGTCATGTCAAAAAGCATTCTTACTGATCAATTCTGACAACTAAATTTAACCTCTTTTCCTTTTTAGCTTCTTTCTCTAGGGAAACTTCCATACCTAGAGACAATACCATAGAAATTACCATGAAAAGACAAAAATATGATGGAACTGTGTTGTTTCTTAATTTTTGTGCATTCTACGGCTATTTGAAATTTGAAAAATTACAAGTAAAACAGAAAGAATTGTTAAGGACTTTTTAAAGCTAGTTTATTTTCTGTAATAAATATTTATTGATATAATAAACATAATTTTAGAACATCTTGATATAAACAATTGCCACAAAACAAACAAAAAATGTATATTAAATAAATATTAAATTTTAATGGAGTTGGTTTTATAGCAAATAACATTTTCATTCATCATTGAAAATCAATAAAATGGACAAATCTTCTAGTATGAATACACTGGGAGCTTAGATATCAACTTCCTAAAGGCCTGAGAGACTATTTTCTCAGATTACATAAAGTCTTATTTATTTTGCTATGAAATACAACAGAGAGGAATGAGAATAGCGCTAACAATATAATTAGTTTTATAACGTTGAATATATATTTTTGAACACCTGATGTAAACATTTGTGATGTGTCATAGTAAATTTTTTGGTATTTAACATACAAGCACATTTTAAAATGTATTTATACAGATCGATAGTTATCATAGTTTTGTGGGATGACCTTTGATTTAATTTTCATATTAAGAACGTCATTAATCTAGAGCACTGGATAGATAGTCTCTTTAGGAGAGGTAATACCCTGCCTATTCAATAGTTTTGTTTATCAGCTCTGATATTTTTTGCCATTGGAAACTATTTAAATGATGCACTTTGTTAACACTGACATTTCCTCATGGGTGAGTCTTTGGACTGGGTCCTTGGCCTTACATGTCTGAGGATGATTATATTTGTCTGAAGCCTAAAAAATTACTACTTACCATGTGGCTTAACTTAAGGCAACTTACAACCTTCTTTACAAAACTGTTCTACAGCACATGTTCTCTCCCTCTCTCTCTTTCTTTCTCTCTCTCTCTCTCTCTTTGGCAGAACAAATTTTTTAAAGTTTATTGGTACAATTTACATGTATGTAATGATCACATTCATCACAGGGAATTTGTACCTGTATATAATATTAATTCCTCTTTTTTTCCCCAGTCCCCTCCTTTTCATTCCCTCCTAATTTACTTTGTTTCCATTTTATCCTTCTTCTATTATTTTCCCCCTTTCCTTCCTTTTCTCTTCCCCTCACCTTAGTTTTCCTTTCTTTTGAACAATTTCTATTTCACTATACCTATTATACACTTTGGTTTCTCACACCATGGAAACAATGTGATATTTACCCATGTATGTCTGACTTATTGCACTTAAGAGTATGGTTTCAAGATGCATTCATTTACCTTGAAATATCTTAAGCTTATCCTTCTTTATGGCTGAGTAGTACTCTATGGAATAAAAAAGAGCCACCTTTTTTATCCATTCCTCACTTGATGATCATTTTGGCTTTTCCCAAGATTTAGCTATTACAAATTGTGCTGCTATAAACATGGATGTGGATATGTCATTGTGGTATGATGTTTTTAATTCTTCCTGGGAAGGTACTGAGAAAAGGAATAGCTAGATCAAATGGGATCACTAATCCTAGACTGTTAAGGAATTTCCACACTGATTTTCATAGTGAATGCACCAGTCTATACACCGACCAACAGTGAAGAGTTGTCCCTTTTTTCTGACATCCCCACCAGCAATTGTTTTTGGTTGATTTCTTAATGATAGCCATTTTTTCTGGAGTAAGATGGAATCAGGAGAGTTTTAATTTGCATCTCTCAAATGATCAGTGATGTTGAATGTTTTATCAACAATTTATTTGCCATTTGTATTTCTTCCTTGGAGAAGTATGTATGAACCTCAGATTCCTGTTTCTGGGTTGGGTATTTAAATTTGGGGGTGTCTGATTTTTTTTTCAATTCTTCATATGTTCTATATATCAGTATTTTGTCTGAGGAACAACTGGTAAAATTTTTTCCCACCTTCTATGTTGACTTTTTTACTGCATTGGTAATTTCTTTTATTGTGCAAAAGCTTTTGCTAATTTATTTTTATTTTTATAATTAAGTTTATTGGTATAGTTTAGATATGGATAATAATCACATTCATCATAAGGAATTTGTAACTGTACACGATATATCTTAGTTCCTTTTTTCCCATTCCCCTCCCTTCTCTTCAATTTTTCTTCCCCTCCTTTTAAAAAAATTTTTGTTCTTCCCCTTTTTATTTATGAAGCTTTGTTTCCATTTATCCTTTTTTTCTAATTTTTTTTCTCTTCCACCCCCCACCCCAACTCCTCTTTCCCTTTTAATGATTACTTCCTATTTCACAATATCTATTATATATTTTGGTTCTTATTTGCACTTTCAGTTTCATTATCTCTAAAGATCTCTCAACTCAAGAAATCCACAGTCTTTTGTAATTCAGTCCTCCCCTAGAGAGATGCAAAGAAAACAAAACCCCACTAGCCTGCGTTTATGTAATGCTTGTGTTGGATTTCTCAGAGACTATTTAAAGTGTGCTGCTTTCCATACATATAACAATTTTCTAAGTTAATCTCTGTTTTTTTTTAATTAACAGATGTGAAAATCAAGGTTTGGAGTTAAATATCACAAAGCTACAGAAGTCACAGTGCTGGATTAAGTCTGTTTTGTTCCAAAGTCTATTTTTTTCTTCTATTATACCATCTAACACTTCATAGAATTCATTTTTTAAAAAATCAGCATTAAATTTGTTACTAATGTGGTAATTTGGTTCATTAAATGTCATATTCTTGAAGATTTCAAAAGGCATCACTGAAGAACCCTTAAATAAATTATGAAAGTCATATGAAAGAACAGAAGAAACATTTCCTTCATGATTGACATGTAGCCTACTTAGCTTGCGTGCAGCCTATATAACGTATGTAGAGAGATTCATGTAGACCCATGATTGATATATGCCCTACTTAGGATATATATGTACTGCTTATTATGAAACTATAAAATATTTATATCCAGTTAACAACATAAAATTATATGTTTGCACTCACTCTGTAAAGCCAGTAGACTAGAAAAAGGAGCAATAATCAAATGTCTCATTCAAGTAAGAAAGACAAGCAAATATTCTCATTTTGTTCAAATAACATTCTGTCAGTGTAGAAGTATAGGTATAAAACAGCTGTGGATTTTACAGGAATAATATAATTCTGTAAAACATCTACACAAATTTTATAATGTTGTTCTAAATTGAATTAGTAATTTAACACTTAAATCATTTATTTATCTGGAGGTAGTATCTATTCATTATCCAGGGAAAATTTCCAAAAGGTCCCTTCATGATTTTTTAATTTATCATTACCCAATGACTTTATATATTATATATTATAAACTATATGTAACTATAGCATATATGACTATATATAACTATATATAGCTATAATATATATAACTATGTATGTCATTGTATACCTCAAATGAGTTTTTACTGAATTTTCATTTCAAGGCATTATATTTACTTGAAGATTATCAAAGCAATATAAATTTATTACCTATTAGACCTATTACCTATTAGACCAAAAAAATATTTTTAAACCAAGTGTGTACTTTGATTATCTGTCTTTAGTATGTCTCCTTCTATTTGTTATTTATTTCCTTTTACTCTAGAGATTATTGCAAAACTACAGACATGGGAAAACAGAGAATCAGTTTGAACCTAAGTAGGCCATATGTGGATTCTAGGTGTTAAATAATGTCACATGGGATTTCATCTGGGGCTTCTAGACAGAAAGTAATATTACATCGTCAGCTCACCATGAAGGTGATAAGAAAAATGTATACTAGAAATTTTGTGATCAGTAATCTGTATACAGGTTATTAAAACAGAAGCAGATAGTAAAGAAATAAGAACTCCATAATAGCATGAAATGGACTTTATAATAGCATGAAATGAGTTTATTGTTAGATCTATTCTTTTAGTTTATTGTATTAAAATTCTTTACATCATCTACCAGCTTCATTGATTATAAATATCATTTCACTTCTGATTATTGAATAAATATGCTGAATACACTCTTCTTTATTCTTTATAATGTGCTGTGTATTGAATAAACTGACTTTCACATTTTTAAAAAAAATCCAGGCATCATTTTTATATTGATTTCTGTTATCTGTGTTACTCAGGTATATTGATTTATATCACCTGTAATTTTTTAGTATAAAGTGTATTCTTGAGAAGCACAAAGCATGGAGAGAGAAAGAGAAAAATAAAAAAGAAAGAAAGTGAGATGAGAGAAAAAACTTGTAAATTAAAGCAAAAATGTATTTCAAGATTGTGGTTAAAGCAACAGAAATTTCAATCCAGGAAAGCTATGTAAGATACAAAAGCAATGGAAAATAATCACTGAAAAATGCTCTGAAAGATTCTTTAAAATGCTTAAAAACCTTTAAGGATTCTTCATTGCACGTAGTATAAGGCCCAAATTCTTAGCATTATATTAATATCTTCCATACCTAGAAAATATTATTACCTAAAATTGCCTTATGGTTAATCAATGGTAGTAGCCTAAGCATAGCTATCAGTTAAAAAATTCAGGGGAATTTATTTATTTATTTATTTTCCTTATTCTTTCCCTTATCTCTGGCTTATAATCATAAAAATCTCTTATGTGCTTGCTCAACTGTTAATATTTTTATCTAAACATCTACTTTGTATCAATTTTGACCATTCATTACTGCACTAGAGATGTCTGCTTACAATCTCTTAAGGCAGCTGGATCCTTTCTCCCTTGCTTTTTTTTCACATTTGTGTAGGAACCATCTTTCTCCAGATGTGTTTCTTAGTAAGCAGACATCTTCTCCTGATTCTCATGGTCCATAGCACGTGCAATTAGAGATCCATAGATAGAATATTTACATTATATTTATGAAATATATGTGTCAAACCCTTTTGAATAATTTATGGAGTTTACTACTATAACCTCGTGTTCCTTCTCTTCTCTTTCTTTTTTTCTTTCTTCTTTATTTCTTCCTTCCTCCCTCCCTCTCCCTTTTTGTCAAATTGGAAGGACTATCCCACCAATAATTCCCCAATATTCTTCAGAATACTATGTTATTCTGTGTTTTCAACCAACTAATTTTGTAAAGAGAAGGCAAGACAAAGTAGAATATGTCCACATAAGCCTGGATCATTTAGTATGTATAAAGGATTATTGCAAGATCTATTTCACTAAATTTGGCTCATTTCAGTAAGTGACACCAATCTGCATAAAGTGTCCAAGCAGGAAGCAAGGAAATTGGGAGTGACCATTTCCTTTCTTTTCCTCATCTCACAGTTTCTTCGTAGCAGCACAATTTCTAATGATTCTAATTCTAAACATGCCCCAAATTTCTTCACTTTTCTCCATCTCTACTGCTGTAATCAGGGCTCATACTACTGCCCTCTGTAAGTGAATAAAGAAGTAGTGTCTTAACTGATATCTCAATTATTCTTCCTGCAAATCTATTTTCTTGTACCAGCTAGAATGATGTTCTTAAATAGGGAAATAAAACATGTTAATTCATTGATTAAAATCCTCCAATGGTTTAAACTTGAAACAAACCCCCAAAACAAGTCTCTGCCCATCTTTTTACAACCCATCTCTTTACGCACTTATTCATGTGGTCTGGCCACAAAGAGTGTGATCAGTTGCTAGGGTTGGATGTAGAGTTCATGATCATGTTTCACCTTTTGCCTTGAAAGTCCTTTGATGTCTTTTCCTTACTATCCCTGAAAAAGAGAACTATAAAATGGCTGCATCCTAATATTTGCTTAAATTGATGGAATATTTTGAAATTATTAAATCTTTTAATAATCACCCATTTCTTTGGTTATAAATGTACTATTTAAAATTCTTTAAATATAATTGCAATGCATAATCAATATAGTTATCATGGGGTACTGGCAAGTGTAATAACTGCACCTTGATCCTTTTCACGTCCCCTTCCTCCCCTCTCCTCTCCCTCCCAGCTCCCATTCAGAGGTCTTCTTTTTTTTTTCCACACATCTCCCTTTTACCTATCATCTTTTTTTCCATTCTTATGATTAAATTACTTTTACTTTGGGCTTATTCTATAAAGAAAGCAAGTGGCACTAATCTTCCATGTCTGATTTATGTTATTTAGCACGATGGATTCAAGGTGCATCTATTTTCCTACAAACGGTGCAAATTCATTCTTATGGCTGAGCAGTACTTTGCTGTGTACATGTACCACATTTCCTTTCATTTGTTTCCAATTATCTAACAAATATAACAAATACCTCTTTTCTTCTTCATTCTTACAATATGCTGAATTCCAATTAATACATTTCAGAGAGATTCATGGCTGCTGCTCTTCTAATTCAGGTGCCTCTAAAGTAGAAGCTCAGAGTGTCCTGTGCAAAAGGTTTCTCAGAGCAGAGTGGGCATGAAGTGCAGAAATACAGTGTGGCACAGCTTCACAAGGTGTGCATCTCTCATGGGGCTGTGTTCTCCCTGAGTAAGGGAGAAACTTCATACACATTCCCATGAAGCCACTTTATGACTTTCCCACTGTCCTGCAGGAACAGCTCTTATTTCCATTATGGGATATATGCCACCCTGTAGGGCTCTGAGTGTTAGCCCTTCAGTGAGTTCCTCCCCAGGTGACTCTAATGAGAATAGCCATTACACAAACTGTCACTGACATTGTGCCTTGGCTTTCACTGTTTTCGGAACTAGGTTTAGTTTGGGAAATCTCTTTGGGTTTACAAAAATGCTTTCTGACAGACAGCAAATGATATCTAATAGGAAACAACCCACTCCATCTCCATTCTCACCTTCCCCATTAGTAGAGAAACTGCAATAACATAAGCAAAGAATAAATGAAAATATTTTTCTTGCTGGATGCAAATTTGACTTCTATTTATGTCTGTGGTCTGTCGTTGACCTGAATATTGTTATGCCACCCATGCCTGCATTTTATATGATGCTACTCAATTTTTAACCAAAGAAACTGGTTACAATGAACAAAATGAAATTTTATATAAGTAATATCTTTTCATAGATTCTTAAAGCAAAATGAAAATGTCATTGTTTTGAACATTTAACCATAGTCCACATACTGTAAATTTAAGGCTATACACTTCAGTGAAATTTTACTTATGAAAAGTGTCATGTCCTGAAATCTTTATTGCTGCAGCATGTTCTGGCTAAGGGCTTTTTATTGTTGTTATTGTTTAATGCTTCATCTTTACCACATAAACTGAAATAATTGCTATGTCTTGGTAAATGAACAGCAGAACAGGAACTAGTTTTAGTACTAATGTGTGTTGGAGTTGGTTTTTCCTTTTCCCTTAATTTGATGATAAGAATAAGGCAAAGGATCTAGAGAAAAAAGGAATCAAAAATTATTTTATAATTATTTATTCACAAATATAAAAATAATTGACAGTCAGTGGTACCTCATTTTCAGGGCAGTTAAGTTAGCAAGCTACAGTGATGCTTTTACTAACATACATACAACTCAAGAAGATCAGTTCATCGAAATGTAAGTAGCATTTCACTTATTAGGATGTGGCTAAAAAGGAGTTAGAAATGGCAATTGACTAGTGAAGGAGAAATGTTCATGAACATGTAAAATTAAAAACAAAAAAGAATGAGTTACTCCAATATATCACTCTCACATCTATCTTCATATAGTTGAAGCAGCTTAGGTGCTAACATTAATTGTGAAATTATAGAAATGAATAAGGGCTCTGAAGTTAATTACAAAAATGTTTTGGCTATGGCAGGAATTATGGCAAGAATGAAGTACAAAATTCTGTACTACAGCATCCGCTTTGACAATAGGAGTGGCATGTAGTGAAATGCTGCAGATGGTGGAAGCTGACTGTTGGAGTTCAAATTACCGCTATATAATTTCCAGTAATGTGACCTTGGTTAAGGTACTGACAGAACGTAATTTTCCTCACTCTCTTAGTTCTCCATTTGTCGAGTGAAGACAATATAGAGTTGTTTCAATGAGCAAATAATGTAATGCCTCGAAAGCTTCTCATAGATTCCTTCAGCGATATCATTATTATAATTTCTTCTGAAGTTGAAACTTAGAGAAGTTGGCAATATCAGAAAGGGTATTGTAGTGCAAAGCTACATACTACATGGTTTGGTACATTCCAAGCTAATAAATGTTTCTCCTTCACAAATCAATTTTGTTTAATAGCTGCATTTTTAGCCCTATCACAATACATAAAACCCTAGTTGTTCTTTGTTGATGTGATTTTATATTTGTTACATATATACTAGTCAAAATGACTAATCCATGCTTAAATATTTGCCTACACTGAAATCTCTTTAAAGTATAAAAAAGACCAAAACTGGACCCAGATACTCTGTTCTAATTTTCAACATCTTAATACAAAGTTGTTTAGAGCACAATAATTATGGAAACCAGTATGGAAAATCCTCACAAAACTAAAACTAGAAATTCTATTTGACCAAGTTATTACCCATCTAGGTATCTTTCTGAAAGGACTGAGTACATTGTATTACAAGGATACATGCATACCTGTGTTTATAGCAGCACAATTTATCATAGGGTACTTCTCTGAAGAAACTTATATGTTCACCAAGAAATGAATGGATTAAAAAATGTGGCATTCTTTCACAATGGAGTACTTATAGATAAAATTGTAGGTCTGTAGGAAAATGGATGCACCTGAAAATATAATGTTAAAGGAAATAAATCAATCACAGAAGCTTTTATATCATCTAATTTCTGTTATGTGAGAAATCCAAAATACAAATAAAATACAAAATAAAGGACAGATAAGATATAGGGAGTTAGGTCTTTTGTAAGAAGGAAGAGGACCAAGAGATGGAGTGAGGACCGAGGAAGGGATGGGCAAAAGGAATGAAGAAAGAATTAAAATATGTGTGTCATATGCATGTACGAAATTGCTGCAAGAAGTATAATTATTAGATACTGCAGAGATGTTCCAATAAGATATAAAAGAAAAAAAGAAAAAAGAATGAGTTATTTCAATATATCAAAGAGAGTGGCAAACTATATTGCTCTCACATCTGTCTTCATATAACTGAATCTTATGCAAGTGATAAGATATAAAATATTAATCTTGGAATTATAGAAAAGAATAAGAACTAAGAAGTCAATTTTAAAATATTTTGGCTGTGGCAGGAATATCTGTGTGGTACTTGGCTCGCAAACTTAATTGGTTTTATAGTTTATGGGAAGATGGCCCCGCTTGTGGTTGTGTAGGGAAGACAGCCAAGGTCTTGCTTGTCACCAATGTGGAGTTTATGAGAGGAAGCAAAATTCTGCCAAACTTTTTTATGAGAGAACTGAATTGTTTGTGAACAGAAGTGTTCATGAACTGAGATATTACTGTTTATTCCAAACCAATGAAACCTCTGGTTGAATGTTTCCAGTATCAATCTTCTTATTTTTAATGGCAAAACCAAGTTACTTGTATCCTTTAAACCCAATGCAAATGTTCACTTCTTGAGTTTTACAGGATAAGTCAACTATTTTTCCCGTAACATCTGTTACCAAGCATTGGGCTAAAAATGGGGATAGGAATAAGCTACCAAGTCACTACAACAAAATTCCCACTAACTTTTAGTAAACCAAAGTTTTAGCTAATTTCTTAAACTTACAACTGAAATTTTGTCTGATAAATTTGCCTCAAGGAATATTTCAAAAGAAATTTCAATTCATAGCCTTTTGGGGTTAGATGTACATTACCAGGTTCTCAGGTACAGTTTTATGTGTTGGGAAAAGCATCAGAAAAAGTAGAAAATAATTATAAAGTATGGCTAATTTTATCAATACTATAGCTGACAGTATAGTATTTTTTATGTTTCTCCCTATATGTTACCACATGAGAGTAGTCACCCTAATCTTTTTGATGATTGGCACTACTGCCAACTCATCTTCACCACCAGCTCGATCACTGACCAGCGCTGGAATGCTTCCTTTCACCTTTCTCTGTGATAACAGATGTATGTGAAACAGCTAAATAATTCAAAGAAACTTTAGCATGACCATCTAGGCTTTTAAACTTTCATGGATTTTTATGTT
This sequence comes from Dasyprocta punctata, assembly GCA_004363535.1. Classification (NCBI taxonomy): domain Eukaryota; kingdom Metazoa; phylum Chordata; class Mammalia; order Rodentia; family Dasyproctidae; genus Dasyprocta; species Dasyprocta punctata. The sequence continues at coordinate 95,643 of RJWM01002750.1, forward strand.
TTCAAACTGTACCTGGGATATTTTCATGGATTTTACAAAGTTAAAAATAAACAGACTTGAAACTAATTACAATTGGTTTGAATATTGGTGATACTTTCCAGATGTTAACTAAAAGAATTCTCATTAAATGTAAAAAAAATATGTGTCAGGAAATAGAATGAGATATTTACTGGATAAGCACCAGGGAAACAAACAAATAAACAAACAAAAACCATTGATTTTGACCTTGAAATTATTTCTTGGTTCTTATATATAATATGCTTTGACAGAAATTGGAAAAAGTCACTAAAATAAATGTAATCTTTGCTCCTTTTAAAGGCCACCTATATTTTTAACTCTTTGCATAGTTTGTGTATTTTACAATGTTTCACCAAAGCAGCATCTTAGCTCTAATCAGGTAAGCATGATGCCCTTTGAATTCTGTTTTAATAGAAGACTTGTTTTGGTTGGAGTGTACTGTGCCTGATGTATTTTTGCCCATATTCATGTCATCTTTAAACTGTCATTTATGCCTGTGGACCTTCATGAATTTGGCATAGCCATACATAGGGTCACAAAAAGCAGATGAGTCTCTGACCCTAAAAATATTGCTTCTTTGTGTAGTCACCTAGGAAGATTTTTTAAAAATGTTTTTCACTACAGTTCTAAGCTTCAATATATTATATTTCTAGTGAGAATCAGGCACTGGAAGTTTAAAAATGTTACTGGTAATTGTGAAATCTGGCAACAATTCAGAACAGTTGATGATATGCTTTACATGAAAAACACCCTAAGATAAGTGTGCTTGTCAGCTTCCTATTGCTATGACAAATAATTGAGTAAATCAATTTATAATGGTGACAGATTTATGTTGACTCATGGTTTCAGAGGTTCCAGTCCATGGTTGCTTGGTCTTGTTGCCTTAGGCTTGAAGTAAAGCAGAACATCAAGTAGGGGGCATGTATTTGAGCAAAGCTGAAATTCATGAAGGTCAGAAAGAAGAGAAAAAGAAAGGGGCCTGTGTACCCTCTTCAACAGTATATACCAAGTGACCTACCTTCTCTAAGTAGGCTTTACTTCCTAAAGTTTCCACTGTCTCCTAATATCACCATCAGCTGGAGTCTTAGCTTTCAGAGTGTGATCTTTTAGAGAACATTTACGTTTCAAGCCATAGCACTAAATCATCCGAATCTTCTTGACCTTTACCATTACCATTATCGACATCAACATCATTAGTATCATTTACATAGACATACTACATACTTACTTCCAAATTTCTGTATGTCAGTCAACAAAGAAAGAATTAAATTACTTAAGTAAAACATTTAAAAAATAATTTCTCTACTTATTGTTAGAGTTGTTTTAGGAACTTTTTCATTGCAGGAACACAATTCCTGACACTTGTAATTTAAATGAGGAGTGGTATATTTGGGCTCACGTTTTCAGTCTATTAACAGCTGGCTCCAAAGAGAAGCAGCATGACGGAATTACATAGGTAGAGGAAAGAGGCTGCTGTCATGGATACCAGAAGGCAGAGGAAAAAAGGGAAGAGTCTGAGGAAATACACCCTTTCAAATTATTCCCTCAGCGATCCTCCTCTGCTGACAGACTGCATCTCCTAACATCATGCTCAGGTATAACTTCCCCATGATTCTGTTCAACAAGCTCTGAGTGCATGAGGTGTTGGGGGAACATCCAGATATAAACCATAACAACAGTCATGTCCAGAACCCAGGAGTTTGATTCTTACACCCATGTTCGCTTCACAGTGGCTTGCCACTACTCTGTACAATGGCAAATTAAACAAAGAAACCCACAGTAGTACAGTCAAACACTTAATAAATTATGGGCATAAATGTCACATTTGAAGTAATTCACTTCATTTGTACTAGTGTATAAAACTACAAAAAAAGTAAGACATTACAGATAGTGTACAAAGAAAGTGAACGTGAATATGACTGAAATAATTCAACATCTTGGAGACAGAGAAGGAGACAAACAATTGATTTGTAAGACCTCACACATTAAAGGAGACCAATGTCAGTTGTTGATCTACAATGCAATAGATACACAATATAAGGAGGAAAATCCATCTACATCAAAATAGATGTATATTGGTGTAAAAACTTTATTACAATTTTTATGTCAAGTCTGATTATGTCAGTTGCTGTATTTCTTAATAAAACAATATTCTTTATTAAAGTCATATAAAGTTTTTTAAAATAATATCACAAGAATCCTGTAGTCTCATGATCATATCAATGAAGGGCATATTGTGTTTATATAAAAAGTGCATTCTAGGGGCTGGGGACTTAGCTCCGTGGCTCAAGCACTTGCCTGGTAAGCACAAGGTCATAAGTTTGATCCCCAGTACCTCCCCGCAAAAAAGTGCATTCTAAATCTGTGATAACATGAGTCAGTTTGCTTATATTTTACATTATTCTAATAGGTTTATAAATTTTAATAGAGGTTTTTAGTGCAGTGGCATTTTATTTGTGTATAATTTTCTTTCTTTTTTTCCTTGACACTTTCAATTTTACTTGGGTCCTATTGAACTAACTTTAGATGTATGCAATACATAGGTCATTCTGTAAGGCAAGATATGTTCTTAGCAATAAGAAAAGTGAGAAAATATGTATGTGTTGATGTTATTTTTTTCTAATCTAATAAATTTTTTAAAGACATTCAGGAAAATTAGTAGCATTAGAAGATGCTTAAATCTTTATCTTTTTATGTTCATTGATATTTAAATTTGTTTTTTCTACATGAATGTTAAAATTACTACACTTACCATATATCCGGGAGACATGATTTGAACTTGTGATATACTTTTCACTAAACAGTAAAAGAAAGCTACATGTCTATGCTTACATAATATTTGTGAAGAAAATAAATTTGTATTTTAATTTGTCATCTGGGTCGTTATGTCATTTCTCAGATTACAAAATAAGTGGTTCATTTAATGTCTTTCCTACAGACATTCACAATTCTTTTGAGAATAACTATGATGTGTTGGAAAACCAATAAGATTCAGAATTTAACAACCTGATTGCTACATCTTTTTAACTCTAAGGAGTAGACAATTAACTACCTACCTCTCTGAGCTTCATATATTAAAGAACACCATAAAATTTTACTTTCCACTTGTGTAAAATTGTGAGAACTATTTCTTGACCATGCATGTGTCATCTCACATTGTCTTAGGTGGTTGCTGGGAAGATTAGCTATGACAAAGGACTAAAATACGCGATGGCCAGTAAAATCCAATACAAATGAAGTATAAAATAAAGATTACAAATCAATGGAGAGATAAACAAAGATGATAGTCAATTTAGAGACACAAAAAATCATGCCTTAAGAAATTACAGTCTTTGGAGCTGCATTTTGAAAGACAAATCTACAGAAAAATAATTCAGATTTTCCTTAAAACTCCTTGGAATTCTGCTTGATATGAGAGCTACACACTGAATTGGTGACTAACCTGGGCATGTGAGCATTAATGAGCTCTCTATGTGCAGCGCAGTACAAACCGCATCACTTCCTGAGTTATGTACTAGAGCACAGACATTTCTTCTTTGCTTGGAAGAAGCCATTTGGAAAAGATTAACTAATAATAGCAGCCAACATTTGCATTACACTTGACAGTTTACAGAACACTTACACAGTAATTGTAAAAAGAATAAAAGCTCCATCCTTTGGAAATCTATAAATATTCTCAGAAATTTCTCCAAGAACTTGAGCAGAGTTTACATTTTGTGATCTATAATTTAAAATAAAACGACTGAGGATGAAATTAAATAACTATCGTTACTACAGTGATGTGAATAAGGTACTGTTTCATATTTCAGTTCTAGCTTTTGATAGTGAACTTGAAAAATATATGGAAAGCTATTTGATAAAACATAGGTTTCAGTTGCAGTATTCTTAACAGTTTAAACTCTCATGATTATTAACACTTCTTGAAAAAATTTGTAAAATACATCATGGTGATGAAAATTTGAGCTCATTTCTATTTATTCACCTTAAATACTACTAATTAACCATTTCTCAGATTTAGACCTAGAAATATTTCCATTAAATTACTTGGAGAGGTAATTTTTCAAATGGGAGAAGCTAAATGAGTGGGTTACCATATTAACTTCATTTTTACCATTCATTACATCTTACACTTCTAGGTATTTTGTTTTGTTTTCAGACCAAAATTCAGGAGTAGATACAAATTATCTTTGTTCTTCTGAATACCAGTTACTTACTTGTACTTAATAAAGGCTTTCCATTGCCTTGTGTTCCTTATATTGTTTTGTGCTCTTGATAAATCCCTTATCGATATTCTACCATCACTGAATCCTCCCATAAACTTCTAATCCCTGGCTTTCTTTACACTGCATAAAGTAAAGCTAAATCCTCCATAGACCAAGCATGCCGTATGGGGTACGCTATGTCCCCCCAAGTCCTCACATACTTTTGATGGGGCTAAGTCTGGTACTTGCTTGTGTTCGGTTTGTTGTACCCGCCCAGGGATGGAGCCAACATACAATGTAAGAAAGGCGGGTCTTCCTCTTGTTCGCTTGCTCTTCTGCCTCTCTCTCTCTCTCTCTCTCGCCAGCGTGGCTTGCAGCTTGCAGCTTGCAGCTGCCATGAACGGCTGCCTTGTATCCAACTAATGGACTGAAACTCCCGAGAAACTGTAAGAATAAACCTTTCCTTCCCTAATTTTGGGCGTAAGGTATTCTGTCTCGGCAAAGAACGAAAAGTAACCAAGACACATGCATATGTGACTTTATTTCCTGAAAATATTACTTGGGTTTCCTAATTAATATCATATATATATATATATATATATATATATATTGCTTTTGTTGTTTGTCATTAATCAAAGGTATCTGGAATTTCTGGAAATGAGCAATCATCACTGAAGCTTGCATTTCTGAATTTATAGCTGCAGATGGCTCTCTACAGATGCTTGTTAACCTGAAAGATTCTGCTTCATAGGTTTTCAAGGTTTAATATAAAGAAAACTTCCCTTAATATAAAGTATACATTGCAAATATGAGCCTATGATTTTCATAAATATAAAAGCAACCATACAGGAAAGATGAAGAACGCTAGCTTTGAAGAAAAAATTTTTTTTTCAGAATAGGAACCATAGATTAAGCTTTGTTAAGTACTATTTGCTTGTTTTATTATAGCCCTGCCTAACATCGATTCATTTTATTTAGTTAGTATATGCTGCAGAATAAAACAAATCTTGCCTTACAGAGTGATCTGTGTTTAAATAGCAAAGGGAATAACATGAAGAACCACAGGCGAAACAATAAATCATAGTTGTGTGTCTCTCTACAAGAATTTATCAAACATATAAAATCCCAGTAAATCTTAATCAACTTGCTTGCATCTAGAAACTAGAAATAGAAATTTCTTTATTAAGAGTAGGAAAATTTATTGGTGAATAGAAATAAGGACTAGGAATAGCTCCTGAGATAGAGAAAGAGTCCCAAATGGATTGTCCTATAAATAGTAATTTCTAAAGAAATGATAGCAATTTCTAAAGAGATGTTAAACATTTCATTATGTATATTATAACATACTTTGTGTAGTAAAGACTAAGAAATGTTGTGATTTATTTGAAAGCTACAGTGTTATTTAAATCAGAATTTGTGCAGATAGTTCACTAGGGCAAGGCCAGGAATGTGTATAAAATCCATCCAGAAGAGCTCTATAGAATGTGATATCAACGTGGGGTGGTGAGAAAAAGAAAAGCTAGAGAAAATGGGTGGTACCAGCAATGTCTTCACATAGCACTGCTGCTTTACCATCTATACTCACTTATGTAGTATTGACTAGAATATTATATTCAACATTGATTTTTTTAATGGGTCTTGGATACTGAATTTTACCTAGAGCTACCAGCATTTAATGTGGCAATGCTTAATTTTCACTACATGTTAATATTTATTTACTGTTTTTGAAGGCTTCTGTGAGAAGTAATGAAAAGTTGGCGTACTTTCTTTGTTTACTACTGTTTTTAAATACTGTGAATGAAAAAGAAAAGAGTTAGATAATATTTACAAATGAGAATATAACCTGCAAAACTATTTATAGTTACACGTGCACTCCAGACTAATCTGATCTTATTTGAAACCTGATCTCTTTGTCTCTCTCTCTGTGTCTCTGTGTCTGTCTCACTCTGTTTGCCTCTCTGTCTGTCTGTGTCTGTCTGTCTATCTCTCTTTCTGTTTATCTCTGCAGTTTTTTTCTCTCACAGTGATTGACCATGTTTAGAAGCTTCTTTCTGATTCAATTAGATTACTGATACCCCATTTTATAAACAAATGAAAAAGTTAATAGATGTCTCTCTTTTTTCCTTACTCTTTCTTTGAGAAAATAAACCATGAAACAAAGTTACACCAACACCCTCTTTTTACCAATAAATTAGAAGTTTCTGGGACCCTATTGATACCCATTGTCTTGTTACCATCAAATTACTGCTAATTTCATTGATAGTATCACTATTCCTTTGAGTCATCAATATAGTAACTCTTCCTCAGTTTTGTCATACTTTTATCTCCAATAATATCTCTCTCACTATAATATCTATCCATACCCAGAATGATGTTTTAAATTCTTTTATAATAAGAAGCTGCAAAAAAACAAAGCAGCACTCTGATTAAAATATATTTCATAACCCAGGTGTGGTGGCACATGCCTGCAATCCCATCACTTGGAAAGCTGAGGCAGAAGGATTGTCAGGAGTTTGAGGCCAGCCTGGGCTACAAAATGAATTCAAAATCAGTCTGAACTGCATAGTGAAACCCTGTCTCAAAAAGACAAAATAAATAAATAAATAAATAAATAAATAAATAAAATACATTTCACTGAAAAGAATTACTCTTAAATTGACATTAAAACTATATTAGTGCCCGAGCGGCGCAGGCACCAACCAGGACTAAACATGGACTGCCTTCCAGGGTCCTGAACCCAGGACCTTGGAGGAGAACGAGAAGGGCCCCTCGTGGGGCCCCCGCCCAGCCCGAGCGGTGCAGGCACCGACCAGGACTAAACATGGACTGCCTTCCTGGGTCCTGAACCCAGGACCTTGGAGGAGAACGAGAAGGTCCCCTCACAGGGCCCCCGCCTGGCCCGAGCATCACCGGCGTGCAGGCTTGGATCAGGGACAAGGCCCCGCGCCACCCCCCCACCCTTCAGCAGCCTGATGTTTGGGAGGTCTGGCTAAATTGATAGCAACCAAGGAACATCAACCAACTTTTGTTTTGTAGATTCTGCCAGGCCTCTGGTCAGCAACCCAAGCATCACTTTACAACGGGCAATGTAGCAAGTATGGGGGATTCTCTTCTGTGTTGTCTTCTATTATTAATAAAATATTTTAAAAAATTAAAAATAAAAAAAACTATATTAGTGTTTTCTTCTAGTTATGATACATATTCTTGCTATGTGTACACAACTTCACATGCTTTTATCTCTACTGGTGAAAGACTCACTCATCATCTTCTGCTATGAGTCCCGTTGCCCATTTTGCTTAAATACTTACATTATTTTTAGCTCTTTCAGTTGGCCAAGGTTTCCCTACACACAAACGTACTCCTGATCACAAGCCATGTGCTTTTTCCTTTTCTGAAACTCTTCACTGACTTGTCATCACAAAGACTGCACAAATTCACAGGGAGCAGCCTGATCATAATCTGAATCCCTCCAACTCATTTGTTAAGCAATCACACTTATCTGATCTTTAGACTGAAGATCAGCAATTTCAGATAGTGCCCTACAATCATCCTATATTATCCCTCAGTGCTGTATTACCTACTTTTCCCAGTGAAGTGTTCTGTAATTTCCTTTAATGTTTACTAGCTACTTCCCCTCACACTTACAAGATCTGTGATATAATCTCTCTACCGTTATTCAGATTGAATGGCTTTGGTTCCCCCCATCAGTAAAGTGGTCTCTCATTGTGTAGCCAGGAAATCTTCACTGTTACTTATAATAACTCTGTTTCTTTTATTTCTTGGTTAAATTGAAAAAGCAAAACCCCCTTTAAAAACACGGGTTTCTGTGTAGTTTCTGAATCTCCCATTTTCAGGTACAAGAAGAACCCTCCACTGATATTTTCACCTTTCTCTTAAATAGAAGCATACCTCTCAGTATTGGATAATTTTTAACAATTGTCAAATATGCATTTATTTATGCAATGTACACATATTTTATAGTGGAATATTGCATTTAAATATAAATATATTGCATACCAGTAACTCACAATATAAATTACATGATTGAATAGAAACATATTTATAGAAAAGGCAGATTGATATATGTGTATAATATATTTATTAGATATTTAATCTTTTTCAGGGCCACATTTCTCATAGTAGCAGTTACTACAGCTCTTATTCTCTTCAGTTCATTAATTCATCTCACTGTAATGAGTTGTTTCTTGTCAAAGTTGTTAGTAATCTGAATTTGGCAAATCCAATGGGCATTTATTTTTGACTATATAGTTTATTTAATACAGAAGAGGAGTTGAAACCTGCTTATTTTCTTGATCTTTGTTAATATACTCTCTATTTTTACTTTTTGTGGTTTTTCCCTGTGTTTTCATATCACTGATTTTAAGCTTCTTTCTTGATGCACTTCTGACTTTGTGCTCTTTATGCAGGTAAGTTTTCCCATTACCAGGATGTGAAATTTTACCAAATAATTAACTATATCCACTCTTACATACCTAACACAATCTTTCTTCCAAGATCTAGAAGATCTTTTTACTATCCATTGGTCATCTAATATCTATTTATCAACCTATCTGTTTATCTAATATGTCTAATCTGGGTTGAACCTAGTCTTTTGAGGAATCTCCACACTGATTTCCACAGTGGTTGCACCAGTCTATACTTCCAGAAGAATTAAAAACTTTATATCACAGTGATATATGTGCAACCATGTTTATAACAGCACAAGTTATAATAACTAAATCTTGGAAATGACTCAAATGCCCTTCAACCAAGGAATGGATAAAAAAGATGAGATGCTTTTATATAATGGAGTACTACTCAGCTATAAAGAAGGGTAAACTTGAGACTTCTGTAGGTAAATGAATGCAACTTGAGAGCATACTCAAAGAATGTGTGTATATATATATATGTGTGTGTGTGTGTGTGTATATAAATGTATATACATGTGCATATTTATATACATGTGTGTATATATATACATAAAAATAGTTAAGAGTAGTTATACTTCTAATTGCCATTAGTTCTTTGAAAAGAAAGGTTTGTGCCTATATTGTTTGATCAATTCTTCAAGCCTATATCTTGTAATATAAAAGCAACTACTTTGAAGATAGCAATACACAATGGATTAATCATTGCTACTCTCTAAAATCTTATTTTTCAATTTTGTACCATTGTTTTTATTGTCATTTTTTCATTAAAAAAATCTATCTATTCTATCTAACCTAGCTCTCTCTATTGCTTGTTTCACAAGCATCTTCATTAAAACATTGGATAGACACCTGAATCTGCCCCTCCTCCACAAGTCCCTTTTTCCAGATGTGATATACTCATTCCTCCAGGAACTAATAATTCAACTCAAATGTTCACCTTGACACTGCCCCAAATATATGCGCACTTTGACATCTATGTACAAAGACTAAGGATTTCGATTCTGAAATCTTAGACCACTTCATAATAACCATTAGGCCAATCTGTTTCTCCTGTCACCTATACTACTGCAACATCCATGTGTTCACTTTCTGCAAACCCTTTTTCATTCCTCTATTTTTTTCCACAAAAGCCAAAATGATTTTATTTCAAAGCATGTATGATCATAACTTCTTTCCTGAGCATCCTTCAGTGACTGATCATTCTGTTTAAAATAAAATCTAAAAAATTTAACATGTACTGTAAGATTCAGAGTGACTAGAACCCTACTAAATAAAACACCAGCTTTTTTCACTGTACTCCAGGCACTGAGGCCTTTTAGTTTCTAAAATCTGGAAATACATGACCTTTCTACTTAAAGGTCACTGCAGACTATTTCCTTTTGCTAGACCATCCTCCTTCCGTATTTCACTTCATAACTATTTCTCATGCTTCAAATGCCAGTTTAAGCCTCATATCCTCAAAAAATATCTACCTTCATCTCTCATTATAAATGAAATTTCTGGTGCAATATATTCTAATTATGTTTGAAGCATTTAACATACTTTTGTACATGCATATTTATTGATGTGATCATTTTACTAGTGTGTACCTTGTTATATATGTCAGAAGAGGGCACATATTCATTGTTTTTCACCATTAACATCTTAGTACTTCTGTGTGGTAAGGACCAGCATCAAGTAAAACCACTTTACAGGTTGTTCAGTGCATAAGGATAGCATTTTATGGAGCTTAATTATGGTTTAATTCTAGCTTATGCAAGTTTTGTCAAGCGCTGCTCCCCAGTGCAGGACTGTGACCTCCTAGAGTTGTACCTTAGTCTGGCAGGCACAGAATTACCATATGGGCTAAAGCTGGTTTTTAAAAGTGCTCAATAAATAGTAGCTAGAGTACAGAATAAACTTCTGTGCCAATGTTCCAACATATCTGGTTTCTAACACAAATTAGGTTATAGAAATTTTGTCGTGTTTGTATCTAACAACTATTCCAGTCGGTTGAAGTTGAGGAAATAATTGCAGCTGCATTCATGTGGTCAGTAACATTCCTGAAAGCTCTTCTTCCTAATTGTAGGACTGTTAATACACAAAGATGAATTGGTAGACTGACTTAGAGACAAGTCTGTTTCAAAGGCTTTATAGAGAAATGCCTTCCATTGAAAAAAATTGTTCATAAAACAGTTAATTTCCCATTTGACATATTATGCCATCTATTGAAGTAATCTACTTGGCACAAATTGAACTTCATAAATTCTATTTCCTAAATGGACTCTGTTTAACTTTGCCACTTGGTCTGGGCATCTGTCTCATAAAATTCTATTCATGATCACATGAATAAGAGAAAGTGTCTGAGTGGATCAGTGGCCATAAATTAAAAATACAGCTTATAACATATTTCTCACTGCCAGATTGGCAACAATATCACATTTAAATAAAAGAGAATAGTACATCATTGCTTAATACAGCACACATCTACAGCTTGGGTAGAAAAAATCTGGGAAATCTTTGCTAACATATTTTTTAATGTGAACAAACTCTGAATATACAGGATGAAAGTGTATACTGAAAGTGTCAATTAGCTTATGCTTTCAAGTTGTGCTTTGTTTTAGTTTTGTTAGAATTGTCTTTAAAATTGTTTCATAACAGGATGCATCCCTAATGGGAGTCTAGGCAAAGTGAGGGAACTAGATTTTTATTTTTTATGCACATAAATGGAAAGGAAGTGCCGCTTCATAGAGATATCAAAATATTTGATAGTTATATGTCTTAACAACAGATTTTTAATTGCCAAGGAAAGTGAACCTAGAGAGGTCCATCTGCTGGTGCTGATTACTTTCTCAGCATAAACACGCACCTGAGGTGAATCAGATCTGCCCAACAGCACACTGAGGTCAATTTGCAATGAACTTCAGTTTTTGCTGGCTGAAGCTGAGCTTGCCACAAATGGTCAAGATTACCCCTCCATCTGTTTCTGGTGAAAGTTTGCTGTTCACTGGTTGGAATGCAACATGAGTCATTTACTAGCAAAACATCATACTGGAAAGGCCACAATATGCTCAATTAATTTAATGTGCCTAAGGAGGACAGCTAGCAAGCAGCTCTCTATCCGATGGCATATTGATGCAACAACCCAGTTCTATAGAACATTTAAATCCCATGACATGTCTTTTGCAGAGACTGAAATAGTTGTTATGGTGTGATAGATTTTAAAAGCTGTTAGCAAAAATATCTTTAATGACGAAGTGTAGGTTCATCATATAAAAAGTCAAAATTGTTTCATCAAAAATTTTCATGGTAATAAAAATATGTTTAACAAAATATTTTCTACTGTTTTCAGTTAATTTCAGGAGATGTAAATTGTATTCATGAATGGATTTTCTAATCTTGTATTCATAAATAATCATAATAAGTGTAAAATGCTACTCTGAAGTACACCATGGCATTTACTAACAAGTATGTAATCATTAATGTAGGCTGCTTCAGAACTGAAGGAGATTCATGAAGTCCAAAGGAAAATAAAGAGTCCAAAAAAAATTGGAATGAGGTAAAAATCATAGTCTGAAATGCATTATATTCTACAGTGTCACTGACAGAAACTCACATTTTCTGTTACTATTGAGTTTATGTAAGTTGAAATGCATATTCTGAGACTAAATATAGTTTTCTATCTTGCTGTAGATGTATTACCTACAGATATGCACTAGGGCAATTCTTTACTCTCTTTCTGCTCCTCCAAAGAGAAATTTACTGCTGGTCATTTTTAACAAAAGGAATATGCAAGGTTGTGGAGAATACAAGGACTTACACGCTGGGAAACAGTAGTACGTGAAACTTTAGAACTTGTCTAACCTCAAGTCATGAACTTTAAAGCTACCTAGAAAAGTTTCTCTGTCATCTTTTAAAACTACAATCCTTCCAGGGATCTCATGGTATTTTAATATAAATACGTTGATGACTAGTTGAGGCAGATGTTAATCTCTCTCTTTCCTTCTGTACTTTCCTTACAGTGTCTTTTCATATTTCTTGTATTTCAATACTGGTATGAATGGAACATGGCTCCCTAACATGATATTATTTCCCTATAAGCCACAGATAATTGTATATATTTTATGTCCACATCTTTTGTTATAAGAAACTGAGTAGAGTATTGTGGATATAAAGAGAAGTAAAACTATTATTGTATATGTATATATTTAGAGTGAATTTAAAATACTTATGCTGTACTTATGATAAAGTGGTATTTACCTTGCATTAGTGACTTTTCTCATTGCTGAGACAAAATACTTAACACCCACAAGTTAAAAGGATGAAAAATTTATTCAGCTCACAGTTTGTAGTAGTTTCATTCCATAATCAGCTGGCTGCAAAGCAGCATAGCACTGTGGAGGAGTATAGTTCATGGTAGGCAGAAGACAGTAAAGAAATAAGCAAAGGAAAACTACAGCTGTTTCTATCCCTTATGTCTTATCCAGGATACTTAGGGTGGGTAACAATCATACACTTAATCCAAGTATTGCACACTCAAAACTCAGCCACCTTTGAAAAAGCCCCACCTATTACTGAATGAGGCTTTGTGGGGATATCTAGACCCAAAATTTAACAGATTTCAAGACCTTCCAGTTTTCTATGGGAATCACTTGAGATTATCATTTTGGGGACAGGATTTGAAGACATAAATTTCTGGAGGATAGAAAAATTCAGACCATGGGACATACTCACAAACATATCAAATAATTCTTGAACTATAAATGAAAATTAATTTTAAAATGTTTTTATTCCTTAAATTCTTCTAGCTTTGAATTAGAGTATTCAAGATACATGATACTAAATATCATATGTACCATGTGAATAGTGTCAAGAAAACTTTGTCTTCTTAGTTTGTTTCATAAGTAGAAGCATATTTACCAAGTTTCAGGATGGAATACATGTGAGAACAAAACAACCAACATCCACAACTAAGCGGTTTATTTGGGTTCACCATTTGTAAAGGATTCAGTCCACAGCTGAGTGGTTTCAAGATGGGAACAGTATGGTAGAGGAGTATAGTGAAAGAAAGCTGCTCACATCACAGCAACCAGGAAGGACAGAGAGAAAGGAGACCTAGAAGAGGGAAATACAACCTTCCAGGTCACAGCTTCAGTGATCAACATTTAACCCAGCCATACCCCTTAACAGTACACTCAACTGGTGAATTTATCTGCTGATGAACCCTCTGATGGTTATCGCACTTCCACAATCCAATTGCCTTCTGAAAGCTCCACTTTTGAGTGAATGAGGTTTTGGGGAACATTTTTAATGTAAGCCAAACATAATGTTATTCTCCTACTCCCCCTCCACCCCGCATAAACTTTTAATCATTTTACTCACAATGCAGTTAGTCCATCTGTAAGAGTCATCAATTTTTTTTTTTTGTTTTTTTTGTTACCATGGATTGAACTAACAACCTCATGCATGCCAGGCAGGTGCTTAAGCCACTGAGCTAAATCCCTGGGCCTATTTTTTGAGACAGAGTCTCACTATGCAGTTCAGACTGGCCTTGAACTTACTTTGTAGTCAAGGTTGGTCTCAAACTCTCAATGATCCTCTCGCCTCAGTCTCCCGAGTGCTGAGATTACAGAGTCATCAAATTTTTAAACAATTGCAATACTGTTAAAAAATTTAAATCTTGCTTGGATTAGTGTGCCTGTAATCCCAGCACTCAGGAGGCTGAGACATGAGGATTGCAGTGGATTCAAGGTCAGCCTGGGCTCCATACTGAGTTCAAGGCCATCCTGAACCAGATAGTGATACCCTTTCTCAAACAAATTAAAAAAAAAAAAGTCTAAATCTAAAGACTCCTCAGAGTCTCAAAAAAAACTCTTGGCTGTGAACCCCTATTAAAAAAAAAAGTTACAATTTCAAATACAGTGGCAGTGTAAAAATTCTCATTTCAGAAGGCAAGAACATAGGGATAGAAAAAAATCAGATCAAATCAAGACCAAAATTCATCAGGGCAGAGATTACATCCTGCAGTTCCATGTTCAGAACTGAAGCTATGATGAGATGTGAACTCCAGGAGGTCTTGAAAGCCCCACTCTACGGCATTGCAGTTGCAGCCTTCATGGCCTCTCTCTGGGTAGCTGCACTCCCTGCCTGTGGCATTCCTCAGAAGACAAACCACGTGACTGGCATCTCCAAATTCCTGAAGTCTACCCTGCACCTTCAGATTCACTATCACAGCTTCACACACTGCCCTATCGGGGGCACACTCCCTGCCATCCAGACCTTTTGAAATCTGGGTGCAAGCCTCCAAAACATTTAAAAAATGAGCAGATTGCAATTTAAAACATAGTATTAAAATATAGTCAAAGTTGACTCTCTGTATAAAATTTCTAACAGCTATGAAAAATGAAGAGTTTATTAATTTTAGTGATTTTAAGGGAAAATCAGTAGGATTTTTATTTAATATCCAAGAAGAAGTAAATACTTCCCCAATGATAAGAAAACATTGTAATACGAAAACAAAAAACAGAAAACAATAAACACCTGTACATAATTGCTTAGTGCCAAATAATACAGAAATGATCTATAACATTAGGTTTAATCATCTGCAGAATCATCATTATCCCTGGTTTTTGGCAGCTTCATCTTTCTTCTGGCAAAGCCTCCATGGAAGGTCAAGAGGTTTGGCAAGAGTACTGTACCTTGGTGAGTGTCCAAGCATTGTTTGATGATTATGTTTAATTCCTGGGTCATGCAGTATTCCTAGGAGATTTTTCATCAATGTCTACTGTGCCTGAATTTTGTCACCATGAATACATGACCATATATTTTATATTGAAAGGATTATTAAATTCACATGTATATCAACCTGTAGTATCTGTGGGAAAACTAACAGACAATCTATGGCACAATGGTAAATCAATTTACATAAAATTAAGAGTCAATACATGTTATGGTTAATATCTAAAATGTCCTCCAAAGTTTTATGATTTGAAGGTGATTGGACGATTGGTATGGTACACTCATGAGTGTGCTGTGAGGGCGGGGTCTGGTCAGAAGGGCTATGTCAGTGGGGACATGACTGGGAAGCTGTTTCTACCTTAAAGCCAACTAACCACAGACTGAGTCCTCAGAAGCAGTGGGAGTATTAAGTCTCCCTTTCTTTATGCTGCAGGTGTTAGGTGCTTTTTTTTTTTTGTCTCAGTGAATGGAAATTGATGAATCCATAAATCGCTGCACAGTACATGGCTGTTACTGTGACTGTAACTAACAGGTGATTCAGAAGTTTTTGAAACTCATTTTTGGTAACTTTTTAGAAAATTTGGGGGAAGTTGAACAGAGAAGCCTTAAAGTGGAATAAGCAGAAATCGAGAGATTCTGGTTGAGTTAAAAAGATTGAAATGCTGACAGGGATGTGGACAGTTAAGGCCGACTCACAAGGTTTCAGATAAAATTGAGGACGGTGTGGAAACTGGACTACAGGCCATGCATGTTTCTTTTTGTCAAATAATTTATCTACATTTTGTCCATTTCCTATTATTTTATGTGAGGCTAAATATAAAAACGGAGGACTAATTAATCTGGTGGAGGAAATTTCAAGGCAGTCCAATTTTCAGGCTACAGGATGGGTCTAACTGGCTACTTTTAGCTAGATTTACAGTTCAACTCAGAAGAAAACATCAAAGCTAAACGATTTCAATAGTTTTTAGCTTTGCCAGAAAGTAAGCACCTATGACTTCCAAAAAGGAGAAAAAAGTTGCTGAGAAAACTAGCACTGAAGCCAAACACTTCCCATTAGAACAATAGGAAACATGGCTTGAAAGCATCCCCTTAATTGACCAACCTCACCTTTCACAGGTACAATGGGTAAAAGTATAAATCTTTCATTTGAGAAAAGAGCCCCTGGCCTCCTGCTTAATAATTGCCTCCCAGGAATTTCCTCCCCAAAATTTATTTCACTATGCTCAGTCAGTTAGATAGTCAGGGATCACTGTACCCATATGTAATGGGAGCCAGCGCATAGCTTGATTTGGCAGTAGATTTTGGCATTCTCCACATAACTGATATAGGAAAAATGATCACAGACCTCCAAATGATGTGGGGGAATGAAACTCCCAACCTACTATACGTATGGCGCGAGTTCGTGTTCTCTAAAATTGAAGAATGGATTTTAGGAACAATGGAGGGTAAGAGCAGAAGATATTTATTGAGAGAAAGAAAGCTTCTGTCTGAGGGACAGAAGGGGGCCCAAGTGGGTTGCCCAGACTCTGCCTTTTCTAGTGACTTTTACAGAGGAAAACCATGATGGGGAAAACTGGGAACTCACAAGGCAGATGGGCTTGAGGTGGGACAAAACTGTGGTCAATCAATAAGATTAATTGCTTAGGTAAAATTGACCAAATCAAGGACAAATGGGGAAGCGAGTCACGTAGTAAGTGAGCATTCTTATGGATTAGGGGATTGGGATGGTAATTCCTGGCTTCTCAAGATGATCCATCCCTAATCCCTAATGCTTATACTTAGGGTATGGTTGCATTTGTTTTGCCTTCTGTCTTGAGATCTGGCCCACAGCAAGAGGTGTGTATCTCTTCCAAGATCACAAGATATCTGGTCCTCTGTGCCTGCTCCACTGAGGGCCTAGCCCTGTCTGACTGCCTATAATATTTCTAACTAACTCAGTTGCCTATAACACAATGACCTCTTTCTAGGAATGCAAAATGAAGTGTTGTGTGATCTTAAAGGCTTCTGCACAGATTTCTGAAGACCAGGTAGTATGCATTGAGAGGGTAGTGCATGAAGCTGTGAGAAGGAAGCCAAAATTTCAGTGCAGACCCCAGAAAATTGGAAATTCAAGGAAAATGAATTGTCTGCAGCAAAAATCCACAAACAGCTACTAGCCCTAGCCCATGGCTACAACCCTATAGCTACAATCAGAAAGACCACAGTGTGAGGGTTTTCTAAGTTCTTTGAAGGTCTTATCTCACCACAATCTTCTCTTTGTGGTGAGTATGTAGCTAAACATTTAATGTTTGCCTGAGAGGATTCAGTGTTGCTTTTGTTCCATTGCTTTCTAACCCTCTATTTCTCCATCTTGGAATGAGAATATTTACCCTGTTCCATTGTATGTTGGAAGTATTTAACTTCTTTTTTTAGTTTTACAAGAGCTCCAAAGTCAGAATTTGCTTGAATCTCGGAAAAGACTTTTGACTTGGACTTTCCAGTCCTGTTAAGACTTGGTAACTCTTGGGTATGGACTAAACACATTTTGCGTAATGAAGTACTATAAGTTTTGGGGGCCCAGAGGTTATATGTTTTGGGATTAAAATGTCCCCTAAAAGTCTCATGTGTCTGCAAGTTGATTGAACTGTGAGGTCCTGTACTCATCAATTGATTTATGTATTGATGAATTTAGAAACTGAATGTGTTGGGCAGGTGAGGTTGGGTTAGATGAGGTGGGCAATTAGGGGTCTGACTGAGAAAGGTATAATCTTTTCTTTTCTTTCTTTTTTTTTTTTTTTTTGTGGCACTGGGAATCGAATTCATAACCTCACACCTGCCAGACAGGCACTTAAGTCACTGAGCCAAACTCCCAGCCCTAGATTTTTGAGACAGGATCGCACTATGTAGCTCAGGCTGGCCTCGAACTCACAACGCTCCTCCTACCTCAGCCTTCAGACTGCTGGGATTAAAGGTGTGCACCGCCACGCCCGGCTGGAAAGGTATAACCTTATTTGTGGTATTGCGGTTGCTTTCTCCTTCCTGCTTCCTGGCTACTATGAGATGAACAGCTGTCTTTTGCCAGTGCCTTTCATCATGCTATTTCTAATTTGTAGCCAGATGACTCTGGATTCAATTCCCTGAAATTTTCAGCCAAATAAACCTCTCCCCTTTTAAGTTTTAGGTATCAGATATTTTGTCCCAGTGGAAAGAAAGTGTTCTCATTCTTTTAAACTAAATGTCAATAATAGTTTTGTGCAAAATTATTTTAAATGTAACATTTTACTAATGATGGCACTTCAATGGGAGAATATTGACATCTTTTTTAGTAACTAAATTCAAATAAAGATAAAAGGAAATTACAAATATTTACCGATGAACGTCTTAAAAACACTGAAAGATATCCATATGTTAATTAAAATTCTTAATACTTAAGACCTTGATTTAACAATGTGGTTGAATGTAATTGGTTTGTGACAATTTTTTTTTTTTTTCTGGTACTGGGGATTGAACTCACAACCTCATGCCTGCCAGGCAGGCACTTTGTGACTACAATTTTGATACATTTCTAGTCACTTTCTTTGACTCCAGAGATGTAATATTATTGTTAATGTAAAGGCTTGTGAGATGTTTTCTTAAAGTTGGTAACATTTTATTATTAGTATTCTTGTTTCTTTCCAACATCTCTACAAAATGTGAAAATTCTATGTTCTTCATAATTTTAGAATAAAGCTTTCTACAAAATTATGAAAATGCTTAGCAGTCTTTGTAGGTTGGGGCCCATAGAAAGACATGAGATTTAGGTTTAAATAAAACACATTAATATATATGTTTTGTATATAAATATATATATAATGATATACATATGTAACTTAGAAATCTATTTTTGTGTGGTGAGATGACAGTTCTTTCAAGCATTTTTTTCTTACTGTACTTCTTCACTATTCCAATAATCTGCATTTAACTGCTTTTCTATTACATTTTATAAAGAAATGCATTTTCTACCATTCTCTGAGCTATTTTTTCCTGTTACCAATTCTTACAGACATAAAAATGAAGTCTTAAAATATTAAACACAGATATAGTAAACGTGTTCACATTCATAAATGCAAATGTCTCCGAGGTGTGGTTTATGAGCCAGTGTGGGTAAAACAGCTACAAGTTTGCCAAAGAAGACACTTGGAAAAAGCTCAGTAAAATTTAGAAACTGCACTGTGATGATTTCACTATTTTACAATTAAATAAAAGTTTGACTCATATCATCCTGTGCAATGAAAATAAAAGACTTCTGGGCTGGGGATGTAGCTTGGCAGTGGGGCACTTGCCTATCATGTGCAAGGCCCTGATCAACTGAATCAGAATGAAACTTTACATGTTGTCAAGGTGATCTGTAGGCTCTTGGAGTAGTGAGACATGCTTCTTGAATTTTAAAAGAATATTCTTCAAAGATTGTTTCACCTCTCTATCTGCTTTACTTATCTTTCTTCTGAAACTGTTTACAAATGCCAAAACATTCCTCAGGATGTAGATAGCTAATCCTACAGGATTTAAAAGATAACATGATAAAAATATCTGTTATCTTGGATAGATTGTTGGAAAATACATCTTTATTGTTCTTGCTGTTTAGTGTAGAGCTACTGTCTAAAAATACTTAATCAAATTGTGATTCTCCAGGTTGTGGTCATGGAAAATCATCAGAGTGTCATGAAAAGTATCTTGTTAATATTTTTTGTTAAAATATTTATGTGATTTTGTTTGTTTGTTTTCCTTTGCTAGTGAATTTGATTTATTAAAAAAAACAAAATCATTTACATTTCTTCTTGTTTGACTTGATATCTCTCAAAACTGTATAAGGTCATAATTTTTTTCACTATTTTAAAAATAATCCATATCATCCATATATTTTGTATGATAACTAGGAAAATATTTTCCATCATAGTCAACTATGTTCCTTCAGGAGAAGGATCTGTACTGTCAATGAATGTATGTTTAGGTAGTCTGAAAAGGAAAACAATAGTTCCAGTTAATAGAAATTTCAACCTCAGATGCCAAACAGTAGGTTAAGAATGACCAAATCCAATAATACAATAAGAATTTTATGTGCATTACAATTTAATTATTCACAGCAATTGCAACTTCTTTGCTTAGCTGTTGTTTCATTTATTATAGAAAAGCAGGAGTTTATGTTTGATTGCATGACAGTATTTTAAAATCATCAGGCAGTGTTAAATATGTCTTTAATTTCTTTCTATATGATATGTATTTTATTATTTTGTATGCCTTCACTGGTATTATGTTAGTGCTGGTGGACAAAGTTCACTATATTGCCTTGTGATATTTCATTCCATTTACTATAACCACTTGTATATCACTTTAGTTTTTTGAATGGCTTAGTTACTTTCTTGAGGCTGAGACACTATACTGGAAACCCACAACTGTATGGAGGAAAGGATTATTCTGACTCAGAATTTGTAAAGGTTTTATTCCACAGTCAACTGGTTCTAAGGCCGGGCAGCATTGTAGAGGAGCATGGCATAGGTGAAAAAGCTCATTCATAGCAGCAGGAAGACAGAGGGAGGGAGGACTTCCAGGACATGCCCCTGGTCACCCATCTCCTCCAATCAGTCTTTACCTTGCAAAACATTTTTGACTATAAACTCATCAGTGAAATAATCCATTAATGAGTATCACACCCCTATGAACAATACCTCTCCAAATCCCCACCTATGAGCATGTGAGCCCATGGGAGAAATGTAGATATCAATCAGAACATTTGGGTAAGCCAAATGTTTCATTTCCTTTATATTCACATATTGCTTCCTTCCCCTGGATAATCTTTTGTTCATCTCTTCACTGACTCCAAAGTACTCAGTGCAAAAGATCTCTTTTGAAGAAATCTTTTCTGTTCACCTCTAACGTAGCTTCTTCCATTCTTTTCATGGAACTCAAAAGCCTACATTAGTGGGAGAGCAAGTATGGTCATAAGGGAGAAATCTACAATATTCACTTAGTAAGCAGCACTGAAGAGAAAATTTTCTGTAATAGCACGATAGTCACAGGATCAGGGTCTAGGAGCCTTATGCAAGAAATAATTCTGTATTTATTTTGTGACAGTTATTTGGATTGTTTTGCCCATGCCACTCTCATATTATGAGAATATGAAGCAAAAAAACTGCGTTTTAATACTCAATGGTATTAATATTCTTAGACCCCATCTAGAAGTCTATGAGAAGAGTAAGGACAGTGATATTCTGTCTGATTAATGGAGATGAGCCTGTACTCTTGCAACAGTGAGTGCTTGTTGGTGATCTGTGGTGAGCAGTACTCTATGGAATGATGTGGAGGAGATTCCCTGAGTACGTGTTAGAGGGAGGGGTCTTTATGAGCAACTTGTAGATGAAATTCTGGTGGAGGAGCTAGGAGAATTACATATATGTGATGTTTGGAAGCACTCATGGGTGACTGAGATGAAAACAAGCGCATGGCAATTGTAGTAGCTTTAAAATGACAAAAAAAAAAAGTTGCTCAGATATAAATAAGCATTCTGGAACTGCTTGTGAGTGCAGTGCAATCTCTGAAGGAGGAACAGGAGACCAGAGGAGAGAAGAGACATCAAAAAAGAAAAAGAATAAGATTCCATGGATCATAGCTGGACAAATGTGGACCACAGCAGCACAATGTACTTAGAGAAATACTCTTGGTACACTCATTCTAAGCTATCGACAGGCTGAGGACTCCAAGATATGAGGGAATAATGTGAACACAAGTGGAAGATAACATTTAGAAAGAGTTGATCTGGACATAGGTGATATTGAAAAATGATACTGTATGTGAATATTTGATTTTATTTTCTCAAGAATTTACATTTAAAATTATATAGTTCATACAATATAAAAATCTCTATTTGCATCTGACTCAGCTAAGCAATGTAGAACAGTATAAACTGAGTTTTAAAAAAAGCTTTACAGTATATATAGGAGCTAGAGTAAAAGGTACATTAGACATATGATAGGAGTGTGTTTGACTGTAGAGACACCATTGTCTGAAGTAGAAACCATATCACTACATCAACAGAAAATTTAAACAAAAAGCCTCTGAAATAACAACTTATAGAAGCTGTGTTTATCATGATTTTCTAGATAATTACTAGAAAATAGTTCAAGAATTATAGGAAGGAAATAGTATTACATCTTGGTAAGTTATAACAATCAAAAGAAGTCAGAGTAGCCATCATGGTCATATATAGGTGAAGTAATAGTTCTGTGAAATCCAAGAGTACTTTGTGTCAGCTGCTACGGCATTCAAATAATGACAGTCTATAATTTTAGATATTTAGGATTAGTAAGAACAACAAAAATTTGTCATGTAAGACAGCTGAGTTACAACATGGATGAAATATAAATTGTTAACAGACCAAATCGTAAAAGTTACAAAAGTCTCAGGACACAATATTATGCAGTAAGGATTACACAGTTGAGCGGCTTAGGTTTTCATTTACACCCCATCATTTTTAGGTTGCCAAACAAATTTTTTACAAAATTTAAGCAGATGAATGATGAACATGAAGGTTTGGGTTTTTATTAATTTCCTAATCTGATTTCTTATTCATAATTTATGATTCTCTGAGTAATATCATATGAAATAGTGCTCTATTTTGAAAACATATGGAATAAAAAGTCATAATGGATCTCTAAAAAGTAGATTCATCAATATTTTGATGGTAGCTGCCTATAAAAACCAAAGGGAAGAGATTTTCCTTCTATATGTTTTATTTTAAAGAGAAAAAAGTGAAAATAACAATAAAACAGAGTTTTAAAACAGGCTAATGGAAAAGTAACAATAATTAAGACATTGGATATTGTTGTTTTCATAGTAGTTATTCGGAGTTGAAGATATAGGCATGATATCTTATCCAAACAGTATTAGCACAAACCTTTCTTTCAATGAACTAAGAGAAACTAGCTGAATAACTATCATAACTACCTTGTGTATGGATATATATTTTCTTTTTCACTTTCTTCCTTTCCCCATTCCCCCATCAGAGTTTGCCTTTTCTTTTGAACAGTTTCTTCCCAATTCACAATATGTATTGTACATTTTGGATCTTATTTACTTGTTCAGTTTCTCACACTAGTGAGACAACATGTTGCTTACATATATGGGTCTGATTTATTTTACTTATGAGTACGGTCTCAAGTTGCATACATTTCCCTATAAAAGCTTCCACTTTACCTTCTTTAATTCATGAGCAGTACTCCATTATATATAACACACACACACACACACACACACACACACACACATCTTGTTTATCCATTCCTCAGCTGATGTGCATTTGGGTTGTTTCAAAGATGTAGTTATTATACATTGTGCTGCTAAAAACATGGGTGCTCATATATCACTGGGATTAGATGTTTTTAATTCTTCTGGTAGGATACCCAGAAGGGAAATAGCTGGGTCGAATGGGATCTCTAATCCTAGTTTTTTAAGGAATCCCCACACTGATTTCCACAGTGGTTGCATCAGTGAACACTCCCCCCAACAGTGGAGAAGGGTTTCTTTTCCCCCACAGCATTTCTTTGCCCCTCCAGCATTTGTTATTGGTGATTTCTTGGTAATAGCTATTCTATTATCAAGAGATGGAATCTGTGTTGCTTCAATTTGCATCTCTTGAATGACCAGTGATGTTGAACAGTTTTTCTTGTGTTTGTTTACTGTTTGTGTTTCTTCATCTAAGAAGTGTGTATTCATCTCACAGGATAGCAGATTTTCATTTGACATAACTGAGAAATGTGCATACTTTATTCTTACCGTGAAAGGAAAGTTCTCCCTAAATAAATTGTACAGCCATCACCTATAAGCATATGTCTACTTAAAAACAACTCGGGTGTTGTTTCCTGAGAGACAGTGTTTGTTGAATGAATCTTTAATAGTATAATTTTATAGATAATAAGATGACTTTGTTTAATGATGGGATACAACGGTACAAAAAGAAGCACTATTTTAACATTTTAAAAAATTAAATTGTAAACCTTACTTTTTCACTAATACCATTTTAGTCCATCATTTAGCTTCACAGAACTTCACTCATTCATCTGTTAAATGACAGGCTTCCACTAGATAATCTCTAGCTCTGGTTCTCTTTCATGTGAAACTTTGTAATGATAGGAATTTATCATGCTACTCTGCTGGAAAGGAAAATGTATCTACATTTTTTTCCTGAAGATCTACACAAAATTTTCCTTTCCTAGAATTTTACTTTGCAGATTAAAGGAAATGAAAACTAATTCAGTGTCTATTATTTTTTGAACCTAGACACTGTGACTCAGAACAATTACATAACTGAAACAAGTTTTTGGATTACACAGTCGTAGAATCTTTACTAGACTCTAGGTTCAATCATTTTGTCAATTTGGTAGAGTTTCACTATAGGAATACCTAAATTCAGATGTAGTATTTTATTGTTCTATTTCCTTCTGTTCACATTAGATTTTGCATTAAGGAAGGGCACTTCTAACAATTCACTTAATTAATATTAAAACAAAATGTTTTTTCCAATGACTGGGAGAAGTGAAACTTACTAATTGGAAAAGATGATCTTCATTTGTTGGCTTGCTTTCCCCTAGAGTTATGGGAGGAGTAATAGCCATTTTAGAGTAAAAAAGATCTATGTATATTGTGACCTAAGATTAAATTAATAGGGCAAATTTCAAGGTTATCCAGGGCCACACTGGTGACTGTCATACCACAAAACACTTAAGAAAAGTTAAAAAAAATTAACAAAAGTTAAATCAAATATCCTCTGGAAATAGGCAAATTGTAAATTTATCCTATCAAAGACGTAACTCTTCAACCTTAGGCATATGGAAGACTCAAAGAAAAAAACCTAGGCTAATGATAGGATAATACAAATGATATTTCACCTGATGATATGGACCACTCTGAGAAAAATCTATTATCAAAATAAGTGCTGACAACAAGGATAAGAATATTTATGATTATTAAAAATGAGAGTGTAAATATTATATAAGACCATCATAATGGGTAGCCAGTAAAAATAGTAGTTTATGATTTTAAAATCTTGAATTTTGGATGGGAAGGTCAAAATACCAATTAATTTAGACTTTCTAAATGTGTGCTGCAGAAATATAATGATAAGAATTATAATAGTAGAAACAGAAATTTGATATATATGTATAGTGCAAAAATAATGAAAATACAATTTGAACTTACAAAAGGAACACAGGAAGAAAAGCATAAACAAGGAAAAAAATAATAAAGGAAACAAATGAAGATAAGAAAAAAAACAAAGCAATTAAATAAAAAGCTTACAATATTATTTTCAAATCAAAACATTTAAATATAAAATATTTTAAAAGAATTTCATTTTAAAATAGGCTCATTAAAAGATTCCTTATATACATAAACCATATGCAGCTTATTAGAAATATTTTGAATTCAAAATTACTCAGAAAAAGGGAAAACAAAGCAAAGAAAAATAAATATACAAAGCAAAAACTAACAATAGTTACTAAAAACCTATCAAATAGAAAGATGCATGATATACTCAAAAGTTAACCTGAACTGAGAGATTGTACTTTATTCTCTTCTTGAGTTTCCAGTACTCAACATTTAGGAAACAAGCAGTAAACATATGCTAAATAAATCAACAGATATATATTTATATATTAAATGTATAAATATGTGAATTAAATGTGTACACTCCCAACTGATAAAAGCATGATCTCTGGAAAGATAAAAAAATAGGACAATAAGAGGAAAAAAACAACTTTCCATAATATTCAATGTATTTTATATTAATAAACACCAAAGTATACAACCCTAGAATAAGATGTATCTCCTGTAACCTCCATTTATTATGTTCCCTAATAACTAAGAATTTTCAAAATGTAGGCAGAATGAGTTTTTCAAACACATTACCCATTTGTAAGTGTAATGCAAAAGATGTTTGGAAAGCCATGTCCCTGAAAAGAGTTCACTAGACAAGTTCCTTCAAGGGAGTTTTAATTCTGGTATAGAAGAGCATCAACTGTGTAATTCAGATCCCAATTGAACATAAAAGGAGTTAAGATTTATGTTCACTGAGCCAGTGACCACAGATGCTGCGTAGAAGTGTGCTAGAAAAGCTGATGAAACATTTGAGGTTTTAAAATTAGGCTGAAGTTGTAACATGCTGATTGCAATCAAGAGCAGCGTGGTGGAGGAAGTGGTGACTTTTATGTTTCTTAAATCTTTTACAATATACCATGACATGCATGGAGGCTTGCAAAGATCAGAAAGTCTCAATATTTATGGATTGCACAGAACTTCAAATTCTAACAGCATGAAGTGCACTCAATGATGTTGCATGCTTAATTTGTTTCTAAGTCATGTGAGAACTTCTATATTCTCTATACATATGTTTTATTAACATAATGCTGCTCTTTCATAAGACATAGAAAGTAATTATTTCTCATCACATATTTCAGTTTATGATTTAGTATATGACTTGGAAAACTAATGCTTTACTAGGAACCGTATACAAATATCCATCTGTCAAATGTTCTAAGGAATAAATCTAGAAAGTGTATAAATCATAAAATTATCTTTTTCATTTACACTGATTCTTTCAGAAAATTGATACTTTGTTGCCATATCTTTGCTTTGTTTACCTTGTTCTTATTTCAGGTGTGTGTGTGTGTGTACTTTATTTTCAGTTATCAGGTAGAAATGTGGAGTAGCAAGTTATTACTTTGTTGCTATGAACTTCATGTCCCACAGTCTCTGTTCAAATATCTTGGTTTTGCCTGGCTTCATTTAAGTTATTATTTTTATTTTTTTTCTTCAAACTGACATCTGATTAGCTTTAGGGCTTCAATGCTTCCATTCTGTTTTGAAGAAGAAAATACTAACAAGCACTTTTGATGCTCAGTAAAAAAAATATATATTTAAGTTGAAAATGAGTTTAAAATAGTACAATTAAGATTTTGCTTTCTTATACTTTTACATACCATATAAGGTTTAATTACATATTATGTGCTTACAATGATCAACTTCATTAAAATAAAATATGGATTAAGCAAAGCTGTTCTCTGAATTTGTAATAGTACCATCTGACAATGATGAATTGGGCATGTGGAATATATATCACATTGTATTGCAAATGTTATTTTTATATTTTGCCTGTTTTCCCCAACAGATTGAGATATTCTTGAAAGAAACACAGTTGTGTATAATTTATTTCTGTTTCCCAGCAGTTAATAGACTGCTGGCTTCAAACTGATAGAAAAATTCGAATACAGGGATGTTTTTGCTGACACTTAAGCACTTATCAGTCAGACTCATTCGAAATCCTTTTTTGGTATTCCACCTACCCCTGTTTCAACTATAATGTCTCAAAGTAACAGTCTCTGGATCATTTTTCTTTGGTTTCCTTAAGCTAGTTCAAGGGCAAGGGCTAATCAAATTACAGTTACGAGTAGGTTTGTAACAAATTGTACCTAACTGATACAGAGTCCAAAAGTACTTACTGAACCTTTATCATCTTAGAACTTGGAAAAGAGGTGACCAGAGTTTTTATTCTCTTGATAAAGACAGAGATTACTTTTTTGTTACTTTTCACTGTTATCTCCCTTTTTTGTCTTTAAATCCTAAGTGCTATTGATACAGACAGAAAACCAACCAACCAAATCTCTCTTGCTAGAAAAACTTAAGTCAGTTCATGCTTTAACTTCTTATGGCCTTTGCTCTTGATTTAATTTCTTGCT